>JAFVLL020005625.1:0-25006 GCA_021397915.2 Tor tambroides | reverse complement strand
ATTTCCCAGCAGCCATTTCACTAATCACCCGCTCACACCTGAGAACTATCACACAATCACACACTCTTTATAAGCCTTGGACTTTCTCTCCCTCATTGCCGAGTATTGTTTAGCGTTTAGCTCTCTCCTAGTTTTAGCTACTTTACCAAGCCATTCCGTGTTTGTTTTCTGTTTAGTCTTCTGTATTGTTCTGCATTTATCACTCTCCAAGTGTTAGCTGCTTTACAGAGCCTTTCCTAGTTTCCGTTTCTTATTTTAGTTTAAGTCTAGTCTTTTCGTGTTGCCTTGTTGTCTGGTTCCTGATCTTCTGCCTTGTATCTTGGATTAACCCTTTGCATTCCTTTTGGACTCTGTTTGCCCCTGTCTGGACCATTGATCATGTACCTAGATTACCCCTCTTGTCAAGCCCTCTGGATATTGTTCGCCGATCGAAGTCCACGCCCGTTTACATGAGTATTCATCTGTCTTGCCCTCAATACACCCGTTTGCCATTTGTTCGACCCTGCCTGTGTTTTTGACCATGTCTATTAATAAAAGCTTGCACATGGCTCCGCACGCCTCACGTCTCGTTGGCTCCGTTACAGACCGCACTGCTGCTTTGTTTTTTAGTGTTTGTTGGGTGACTGTTTTATTTTGTTTGTCTTGGTCTTCTTTTGGTTAATTTTGTTTGTATGGGTTTCCTTTCTTTCTTTTTTCTTTTATTCATTTATGAGCAACAATTCATTAACTTGTGTGAGTTAGCTGGGTGGCAAGTAAGGTATTTGGCCCTGGTCGGCCATTTTGTTCCTCTCATTGGTGCGCATGACTGCTCATTTTTCTTTTTTTGTTTTTTGTTTCATCACAAAACTGTTTTTATAGCCACAGCTGATGTTTCTTGATAAGTTTCTTTTTTTCTCTCTTTTTTTATAATTTCTTGATTTGACAATTGTGATAATCTAATATTGTTAAAGCATTATACCATTTTAAGTGCCACCTTTGGGGTATATTTATACCCACGAATATACTGTATTTTGGCTTTGTAACACTGATGTAACCCGGTTTCTTAAAGCTTATACATGCTAATTTAAAACAAATATAAAGCACACATTTTGATACGCAATATTCTTTTTGTTCTGCAGTGTTCGCTGTGTCTATATTAAATAAAAATGATTTCCTTATTCATACAGATATGAAAAGTAATTTTGATATTCTTAATTTAAATGAATCATGTGATCCGGAATACAGACTGAGACAAAAGCAGCCAAAAGTCAAGTCAAGTCACCCTTTTAAGTCACCGTTTTTAATGCATGTAATGGTATTTATACTGAGTTAATCATATTTTCTATCCCCTAACCTTTACCCAACCCCTAAACATAACCCTCACAGAAAACATTCTACATTTTTACACTTTTAATAAAACACTGTATAGTATGTTTGCTATCCATCTGTGGATGCCATCATCCAAGTGGATGCTGCACACTGGTGGTGGTTGAGGAGAGACCCCCCCACATGATTGTAAAGCGCTTTGGGTGTACAGCAATACACAATAAAAGCGCTATATAAATGCCTCATTCATTCATTCATTCATCTAGTATGTTACCCGTTTGAATTTTGGGGACAGTTGGATGTCACCACAAAGGATATTTTTCATACAACTAATCAACTACTATTGTTTCTTCTTGTTTTCATCACTTTTTCATTAAGTCTTTTGCTGTTTGGATTGGAGGAGTTGATTGAAATCTACTTTCATGCCCATGCACAGTCAGTTCATACATATTTCCATTCACATTTATTTGTATAATACTTAGAAATGAACTGAATATAAAACTAACACTGTCCAACACAAAAGAAATACGCACTGGAGCAATGACAATGTCCAAGTCTGAAGATAGTTTTTTCCAGTAATGATTGTAAAGATTGCACATAGATTAAAATGTTGTTTCTTCCTGATTGTTAGTCATACCTGCATCTTGACAAAGACAACAAAGAAAAACATATTTTGAGTTCTTCCATGACGTATGCCTGCCAGTGTTTTCATACCGATGAAGAGAGTCATAGTTGTAAAACTGAAAGTGAAACTGCTCACTGCATGTGCATAAAAGGATGATGAACAACTGAATAAGAAAAAAGGAACAGATCTCTCAGAA
Organism: Tor tambroides; assembly: GCA_021397915.2. Lineage (NCBI taxonomy): Eukaryota > Metazoa > Chordata > Actinopteri > Cypriniformes > Cyprinidae > Tor > Tor tambroides. The sequence goes on along the minus strand of JAFVLL020005625.1, from coordinate 22,880 downwards.
TTGAGGGAAAATATACTGTGCAACCAAAGATCAGCCTTCTCTGCTATTAACCCTCAGGTTGTATTCGGGTCATTTTGACCTAGAGAGGATTTTCTTTCTCCCGAAAATGTTAGTTAATATTATTAATATTATCACATTGGGCCAAAAATTTACTGGCTTTGATCACACGTGGTATAACTTCTTTCAATTAGGACTGGTTTTGTATTTATTTTTGGAACTGATTTGATCGTAGGCCTCCTTAATCTGAGTTTACGTACATCAGCTTTTGAGTGAAAAAAAACAAAAACAAGCAAACAAACAAACAAACATTATTTGTGGATAATTTTGTCAATATTAAATAAAATATTAAACAAATGCACTGCTTATCACACTTGTGTGCTCTAATGTTTAACCAGGAAATTTGTTTTGAAAAGCTTTTTTTTTTTTTTTAACAAAACTGCAAAAAACAAAAAACAAAAAAACAACAACAACAAAAATCACTTGTGGTGTTCCCAGTCAAATATGGTCAGCTTATAAAAAGAGTGTAGAAATCTCTTGCTAGGCATTAGTATCACCCAATGGATTTAATCTTTTTGTCAACAAGTTTTCTTTCAATTGTTTTGTATTTAATTTTGATACTGACTTTTTTGGAGGCCTCCAATTTAAAAATTAAATTGATCTGAGCTTATATTGGTCAAAAATGCTCATCCATTGAAAATGAATGGGGGAGATTGAATCCAATCCTAGGTAATAATATAGCACAAGAAGAGATTTATAAGCATTTTTTTTTTTTTTGTAGTCCTGTCATTTTTGACAGAGAACACTACACATGTAATTTTTATTTTATTTTTTATTTTTTACATTTATTTATTTATTTATTGCATTTTTGTACAAAATAAAAGCTTTTCAAAACAAACTTCCTGGTTAAATTTTAGAGCACACTAGTGTGATAAACAGTGCAATTTTTCGCATTTTATTTAATGTGTAAAAAGTACTCTGAACTCTCTCTCTCTCTCTATATATATATATAAAATGCTCATCATGACTAATGTAAAAGATCAAAGAAGAATGACAGACACCTATCTCTCTTGTCTTTTTCTTTATAAAGTCAAATGTAAAGAATCTTGAGCTAATGCTGATGGTATGCAGATATTTAGACTATGGTCATTTGACAGATTATAAGGCACAGGAGCAGCATCAAACATTCGCCATTTGTATGGTGTACATGCAGGTGATCTTTACTTAGAGCCATTCTAAACCAGTTACAGGACCAGCTGACTACAACTGCTGTTTCCACTCTTTGCCATTGCATTTACATTTACATTTATTCATTTACATTTACATTGATTTTAATTTATTCTCTTTTCCATTGGGTGTTTTTTATTGAGCTGATATACTAATAGGCAAAGTTGAAAATAGTATCATAGCGTCCTCTGAACAACTTTCAGTCTGAACATACTGACTGGCTGAACAAAGCCAGATCAGGCTCACAAGTTTACAGGTAAGTGTACAACAATTGTTTATTCTTTTCCAAAATTAAGCTATTTTGGCATTGTTACAGTTGTTAGTTGTTACAGTCACACTTCTTGGTCTTGGGATGTTACTAGTTGCTCAAAATAACATCTGCGATAAAATCATGTATAATGTTCCTAAAGGTTTTATACCATTTGATGTGGTATTTTTTTGCACCAAATATTTATACCCAGTATCATTAGAAAACTAATTAAAGGCACACATTTGGATCCATCTAATTCTTTTTGATCTGAAAAGTGTTCGTTGTTTGTGTATTCAAAAATAAATGATTTAATTACTCATTCTACTGATATGCAAAGTAATTTTTAACTTCTTGATTGAAGGAGATCTGTCCATCAAATCTTGTGAACCGGACTTCAGACATTTCCACAGATCTTAAGAGACAGAAACAGCTAAGAGCATCAACATCAAACTTCTCTCAGAAGATGCCTACGCCATGGGATCTTTTAAGGAAATTGCATGCATTTCTAAAACAACCTGAGGGTTTCATCGCTTTTCCATTGAGCCTTTTGTTATATGGATTGGAAAAGTTGATTGAAATCAACTTCTCATGCCCATGCACAGTCAAGCTTAATAAAAAACTAACGGCATCCATCTTCATTGGACCTGCTATTTTCAGTATTGCTTTAATGTTCCTCCTTTTTAGGCCTTTTAGACATAGACTTTTTTATTCTGCAGAGGCAAATGATGATACTCAGCAGAGCTGTCCTAAAGCTTTTGCATCCTGTCTGATTCCACCTGTAATGTGGATCTTCCTCTTGTTCCTTCATGGCGATTACTTTGCTTGTGGAATGACAGACTGGAAGGGAGTTTATGTGTTTGATGATGAGCTGAACAGGTTCTGGTGTAAACCCACTGCAAAGACGTATGGAAATAAGAACGATATACGAGATCAGACTCGCCAATATATTCATGAATCTCAGGTAAATATAATAAACCACAAGAACTTGTTCTATTATTGTAAAATCAAAATAGAAATATAAGATTAATTCTTTCTGTACCTCACAGAAAATTAATTATCTTATTGTTATACATTTTCTGTTCTTTATGAATCATTTAAACCCACAATAAACTTCAACTAACAAAACACGAGCTTGCAGCTTTGTGGATCTAACAGATATTTTATACCTTTACACAATACACTACATGCATTTATTTTTTTCTTAATGTATTTTTTTCCTGGCTCTCAGTTTTTAGGTTACATTGTGCTTGCAGTCTTTAGTGTTGTGTTGATTATCTTAGTGGGTATTTATGACTGCTTCAGTGGAAAAAGTTATGGCTCCACAAATGCATTATTAGAGTGCTCTAGACAAAAAGAATCAGGCAATCTGGGTGGCCTAAAGGGACATCAGTTAAAGAGGCACCAACGAGGGAGAAAGAGGCGCCTCCACCTCTGACAGAGAAATTCACCTCCTACAAAACCAAACTTGTCAGAAACAGCCCTGAGTACGGCTTAATACTTTGCTGGATCCCTCCTCAAGTACTACAAAAACTATTCATTCAAACTGACCTGTATAACTTGTAATGTCATAATAAATGAAGATCTGTCTGTTTTTCTGTTTTCTTCAGTAACATTCTTAGAAAAATCCAGCCATTTCACAGCATGAGAATAAACAGCTACAGCTGTGAGGGATGTTTGATACAATAATTTCAAGGAATAGTACATACATACACACACACACACACACACACACACAAAAACAATTCTGTCTTCATTTACTCCTCCTCAAGATGTTCTAAACCTGTATGTTTCTTTGTTCTGTTGAACACAAAACAAGATATTTTGAAGAATGTGAGTAACCAAACAGTTGCTGCTCCCCATCGACTTGTATAGTATTTTTGGTTTCACTTTATTTTAAAATCAAATTCTCGCTATTAACAAACCATTAACTTTGACTTTTGCCTCAATAATCTACTAATTTGCTGCTTATCAATAGTTAGTAAGATAGTTGTTAAGTTTATGTATTGGGGATTAGGGATGTAGAATATGGTCATGCAGAATATATGTTTTATAACTACCAATAAAGAGCCAATATGTTAATAATAGGCATGCTAATAAGCAACTAGTTAATAGTGAGAATTGGTCCCTATACTAAAGCGTTACTTTTTTTTTTTTTTGTAATTTAAGATTTTAATTACCTGAATGATTAGGGGAAAAATGCTCTATAATGTCATTTTAATATTTACAAATGTAACATTTTTTCACTAGACAGAATTCATAATTATTCAAATTCGAAAACATAAAGATGATTCTGCTTTACTCAGGGAGCATTTAATATAGTGTTTAGCATGCTAATATGTGCTCTTGCTATAAATAAATGTAAGTAATAAGGTACTCGAGGCCGTGCTGTTTCGTTAATAAATCACGGCTGAAGGGCGTTGTTAGGCACGAGGCGAAGCGGAGCAACCCCTTCAGCCGTGATTTATTCACGATACAGCATGGCCTCCAGTACCTTATTGATTTTTATAAAACTGTTACCACACAATAAAAAATACTAAAACCCAAAATTTATGAATTGAAATGTTACTTTTTTGAAGCAAGTTCGTTAAATGCTGTCCCTTCTGCTAAAAAAAATATTTCCTGACAGCAACAGTAAACGGCAAGAGAATGTTCCGAACATGCCTCTCATGTTAATGGAGCTTAAATAAAAACAGAAAATAGGAGTTCTTATCCGCTGTCATTTTTTCTGCAGGGCCTGGCGCTCTCCCTGGCAGTGGCAGGTCGTAGCGCCACTTCCGGTGGCATCGCCAAATGCCACCGGCAGCTGCCAGAGTTTGTGGCAGCTGCCAGGTCTTTTCTGGCAGCTGCCAGAGTTCGTGGCAGATGCCACGGTTTTTTCTAGCCGTTTCTGGTGCTGTTTAAAACTACACTGTTCATAGTGGCGATCGATGGTGTTTTAATAATGCAAAGTTCCCACAGGTGTGTTCTTATGTTTTATCGGTTTCACTTTCGCTTTCGAAATCGATCACGTTCAGCAAGGAGGGGAGCGGATGGAAAGTGGGGGGCACAGTAACTCGTTTGGGGGGGCACGGCCCGCGAATGCCCCCCTTGGCGCCGGCCCTGCTGTAGGCTAAGAACATTTCAAAAGAATCATGTAATTATAATTGGGAAAATTGTTGTTAGACGGCTAGGATAGAATTTAAACTTTGAAATTGCTAGTTATTTTTCTTTTCTGGTCAAGATGAGAATGTTTTGATTATTGTAGCTTTAGTAGATAATGCTTTTAAGTAAAATATTAAAATAGTATAAATTTCAGGAGGAAAACCCTGAACAGTATTTTTTTTTCTGTCACACGGCCTCACATGTATCTGAATGTATAAATACAATACATGCAAAAATGTACTTTTTATCTATTTATTTATTTTTGTCCGGACCTCTGCTTGGAAGAAAATATAGAGGCCACGCCTCTAGGAACTTTAATTGAATACCCCTGACTTATATCATAAAGAAAAACTTTATTTGTATGGTTTTGTAATATCTGTATCACAGGCTATTTCCTTATATGTCATGGTAGATTGGACTCTTATTATAAAATCTGATTACAGAAAAACTGTATAATAACGGATTAAATCATAAGTAACAGGCTGGATGTATATTAACCTTACATCTTAACACCTCTTTTTTTTTACAAAGCAGATCATAGATCATATATTTTGTCTATAGCCTATAAAACAGCTTCATAAATAGGAAGATTTCAATACATGAGGATTCTGAATGGGATTTTTTAGCGAGCCATTAAATGACTTGAGACTCGACTCGGACTCGTGACCAAAGACTCGAGACTTGACTCAGACTCCAGGTCAAAGACTTCAGACTTGACTCAGACTCCAAGTTAAAGACTTGTGAACATCTCTGATTTAGATCATCAGAAGACAAATTCATAGATACTAAACATGGTATAGGTAAGAATACATGAACAAGTGGTTCTATCATAAGCATGCATAAAACAGTATACAATACAAAAGACCATATACAAGAAGGTAGTAATCATACACAATGACCTGGGGATATGCATGATAGGAAGGTCATAGAAAACTTTGTCTATGAATTAATGAAAGAGGTCATTTCCTATAGCAGTATGTGTCTGTTTTAGAGAGAATTGGGTAAGGGGGAAGATTCTCTCTACATACTTTTAGGTCGTAAAGTTTATCTGATCTGGCTGAGGAGCCCTGGTTGCCATGGTAACCAGGGGCCTGGGGTCCTTCACAGACATCCTGGCACCCAGTATGTTTATTGGGTGAGGGATCTGTGATTTTTTAATCTAATGACTAATTGATTTGTTAAATCTTATGAACAATGGTGTGTCTGATTGGTCCAAATGCTACAGCAGCTTCATCCTAATGGAAAATAAATATGATCTGCATTCTTCTGACTTCCATTTTTCCACGCTTACACTTTTGACACGTTTAAAGAAAGAACAGTTTAAAGAAATGCAAAAGGGATTGACTGCGTAGAACCAATCTGTGTGCGTAAAAAAACAAACTGTTGCAAATGTCCAAATGACTTCTTGTGCATGTGGGGCAAAAAGTTCCTGAAATAAGCCGATATGTACAGCTCCGTCTTTCTTTTCTTTGCGCTTACAATTTTGGCATGATTCTCTCGCTCACTGAGTTTTGCAAGCGTGAAGGGGAGGGCGGGTCCACCACCTTCTTGTAGCCAATCAAATGAGCCTCTCGCTTACTCTCCATTTACTCTTATCCGATTGGTTCAATAAACACATCACACGCCAAAACATTCACCTTCATTTAGTTCAGGATCATTCTCGCTGTCAGAATTTTACTTTTAACATGCATATACATTAAAAAATATATATATAAATATGTTTTATGGTCTGCGCCGACTCGCGCATATGATCTGCTCCGTGCTATCGTGTTTCTGGACCGGAGCAGACTGTGTGTCTGTGCTGCAATGGTTCATGTGACACAAAGTGAAACCAGACTTCATTCACCCCAACAGAATGCATATTTACTCTGTCTGAATCATTCCCTATCCCCTATATAGTGCACTACATGCCATTTACCATACAGAAGAAAATACAAATTCTGTGAACAAGTGACCGATTTCAGCTGCAGTTTCAGCGTCCATTTATAGTGTAGCGGGCGGGACGTGTCGGATTCTAGAGAGCATTTGATTGGACAGAAAAATTTTAAAACTCATGTAGTGTATTCCAGCTTTAAGATTATTCAACAAACTTTTTTTCTTTTTTCATCATCACTTCGTCTCCTGCTTCTGCTGGCTTTTCTCAGTCAACCTTGGCTGATAGAAGACTGTTAATACAGTTTTGGATACCAGACGAGAATTGCTGTTAACGGGTTTTGTTTTAGACAATTTTTCTGACTAATTGTTCTGTTACCAGACAAAACAAATGTTTTCTGACAGGATCTGGCACCCTGGGCTGGATTAGAGATTTCTTGCATGATGTAATAAATGTAAATTTGTGAGCTTGTAAAAATGTTTATATTTACAGTACATCCAAATATCTGTCTGCAAAGCACACATATATGTTTGAAGCCCACTTGCAAAACCATAAACTTTTTAAAATACATTATTTTTTGTTCCACATTTTAAGGCTTCTTAGATATGGATGGTTTCATTACCCTTAAGGTGAATATGATGATACTCAGCAGAACTGTCCTAAAGGTCATATCTTGTCTGATTACACCTGTGATGTAGATCTTCATGTTGATACCTGATGGTCATTGTTGCTTCTGCCATGACAGACTAGAGGGGACTCTATGTTCCAGATAAGCGACTCAGTGGTGTAAACCTGTGCAAAGTATGTAAAATGAGACCAAGCTACAAGATTTGACTTGCAAATATATTAATCAGTCTCAGATAAATATCATACTACTCCTACTACTACGACTACTGTATGAGCTAGTACTGTCAAGAATGTACAGTGCTGTCTTCCACCTTCAATACCACAATTGAGGTGACCTTGAGCAAGGCACCGAACCCCCAACTGCAGCAAAAATGGATGCCCACTGCTCCGGGTGTGTGTTCACTACTCACTGCTGTGTATGTGCACTTGTATGGGACACCATACTTGGCCACATGCCACTTTCACTTTTCACTGCAATAGCATAATTTAAATATTAAATTAGTTCTGTCTTCACAATAAATCAGAGAGGAAAATAATATGAATTTCATCTGACATACAAAAAATAACATTCAACAAATGTTCTACTTCTTTCAGTATGCAGGTTATGTTTTGATCACTATCTTCAGTGTCTTGCCGCTGACCCCTGTGGGTATTTATGACTGCTGCATTCAGGGCTGGATTGACCGGTTATGCTGATATGCATTTTGCACTATCCAATGCAACAACAATTAAAATGCAGCACAGTGGGACACACACACACACACACACACACACAAAAATCCATCCTTTACACCTTAATACAGCGGTTCCTAATCCCGTGCACCCCAACCCCTACCCCATCTCGCTTAGGGTTAGGTCTACATGGCAACTGTGTTCTTTACCGGTGATGGCAATTACCAACAGAATCATCAAGGAGTGGTACGAGAAACACGATGGTGAATTTCTGTTAATGCCTTGGCCTCCAAAATTCACCTGACATAAACCCAATCAAAAAGTGGGTTTGCCCTACATCATCACCACCCTGCAATGTGAACAACCTGCTCTTGGTATTATGGTGTGACATACCGCAGGAGACCTATCAACACAAGAATATGGTAGATGCAAAAATAAAAGTGAATTTTAAACTAGTTGCTGGTAGGCTGGTATTCTTGATGTAAGTCGTCTGTCCTTATTAATGCACCACAGCTATTGGCTTGAATTTGAAATATTTTAATATTGAAAATGTAATATTTTTAAGTTTATGCTCTCTGAGGTTTCAGCCATTGTTTAAGCTATCCATTGGACAACTACCTGAAAAGTATTGTTGCCTTCATCTATTACATTGAGCATTTTGTTACTCGGATTAAATCTGTGATAAATCATACATTCTCATGCCCATGCAGATCTGAGCAGAATGCAATGCTAACAGTGTCCGTCTGTCACAGTGCACACAGCAGGGAGGACACAGGAACACGCAGACGAGGAGTAAACTCAAACAATAGTCTTTAATCAAGACATCAAGGCAGGGCAAGACAAGGCAAGGCTGACATGGACAGAAACACCGGGGAGTAACGAGTAGACCAGACAACACAAAACTGAACAGGCATGAACTTAAATACACAGGTTAATCAGACAAACACAGCTGGACAGACTTAACTAATAATCACATTAAACAAGGACAGGAAACAAACCAAATATGGAAACAAGAGGCGGGAACACATGACACACACGACAGAGGACTGACACCATCTTCATTGGACCTGCTTTTTTTTTTTGTACTACAGTATGCACTATAATGAGACTGTGCTACAAGATTTGACTTGCAAATATATTCAACAATCTCAGGTAAATATTATATCTACTGTACTGTATGTGCTTGTTCTGTCACTGTAATAGCATAATAATAATAATAATAATAATAAAGATTAAATTAATTCTTTCTTGACTTCACAATATATCAGAAAGGAAAAGGAAAATAAGTTTATCTGACTTGGAAAAAAAAATAGAAAAAAAAACTGTTGAATGTTGAGTTATTTGTTTTATTTTATTTATTTTTTCTTCTTTTTCTTTTCTTTCAGTATGCGGGTTATGTCTTAATCTCTGTCTTCAGTGCCATGTCGCTTGCCGTTGTGGGTATTTATGACTGCTGCATTAGTGGAAAATGTGACCCCCTGCCCAAGACAGCTGTTAGGGTGTTTTCATATATAATAATTAGGCTACAACCATAGCCTAATTTGTTTAGGTTTTGCATGCTAGAGAACTGTATTTAAATGAACAGAGCTGACCAATGGCAAGAAGTTCCACCTGAAGAGTGAAACTAAAAAATTGGATAAAGAAAAGGACAAAGAGAAAACAACATATACTGGCACGCAACACTGTATCACTTGTACAAGTAAGTAAAAAAAACTAAAATTGTAAATTTAATTTATTTTAGTAAATAAAATTTATGTTACTGTTATTTTACTTTGCTAATATATTTCCTGTAATGGACTACTGTTAAGAAATGATTGAAATTGACTGAGTTTATCATTGTAATATTGTGAAATGGTTGTTCTTGAATGGTTGCATTAAAAAAAAAAAATCTTTATTTCAGCAATAAAATATTCATACTGATTAAAATGTTACCATTAAAATAGTAATAATAATAATAATAAATAAATTAAAAAAAATGTCATTTCAGTAATGACATATGGATTTTATCACAATTACTTGCTTTTCAATCAAATTTTGACAACCTGTAGTGTTGATCAAAGTTTATCATTGTAATTTTGTGAAAATATTGTTCTTAAATGATTGATAATAAAACACAATTTTTATTTCAATATTAATTTAAATAAATTAGTAATGCTAATACTTTGTAAAATGTTACCATTAAAAGATGAATAATAATCAGTTCAGTGATTCTGTGCTGATATGAATAATATTGTTTTTATAGAGATCTTTCATGTGACTCTTGTGGACTGGCCCACAGACATTCCAGACTGGAGGAAACCAATAGAGTCATCAGATTTAAGATATTGTTTCTTGTATGAACTTCAGAAGATGGCTGGTGGTGCAAACCTTTTATCCGTATTTAAATATCTGGACAATGTTAATATTAAAATAGCTGGTCCACTCATGGCTTTACTAGTGGGTTGTCAGATAATAATGGATATAAAATTTGCATGCCCATGCATACTTGGGTGGAATCAAGCTGTATCGATTTTCATCTTCACTGTACCTCCTCTCATTGCTTTTCTTATAATGCTTCTATTTTTGGTGTATAACACTGGAACATCTCAAGCACGGGATAGGACTGGAACATCTCAGTCTAAAGAAACTGTGCTGAATTGTTCTACAGTTTGTATTTGTCTGGTTCCATCTGTGATGTGGATCTGTATAGCTCTTATTGATGGTGATTATTTTGCATGTTTATTTACAAATTGGAATGGACACTATGCATGTGACAAAGAACTACATCCAAATTGTTTGAATTGGTGTAAACCTACTGAATTCAGCCCAGGAACAAATGGGACCAGACTATATGAGACAACGCAAACTTTTATTAATGCATCAAAGGTAAATATCAAAGTTTTTTTTTTTTTTTTTTTTTTTCTCTCTCTCATCTCATGCACTTTTTTTTCATATGTTAAAAGCTTTATATGACTCCATTATCCTGTTTATTTATTTTTTTACAAACCCACAGAATAAGCTTAATGCAATTAGTTTAACATCCTCAACCTTGAGTGCGTCCTTGTGTTTCTATTCAGTTATAACAGCTCCAAGGGTGCATTAACACATCCCTACAGGCTAGTTAACCTCTAGTTTTAAGATCTAATAGTTACATCTGCAAGTACAAATATACAGGTGCATCTCAATAAATTAGAATGTCGTGGAAAAGTTAATTTATTTCAGTAATTCAACTCAAATTGTGAAACTCGTGTATTAAATAAATTCAATGCACACAGACTGAAGTAGTTTAAGTCTTTGGTTCTTTTAATTGTGATGATTTAGGCTCACAGTTAACAAAACCCACCAATTCACAACAAATTAGAATACTTCATAAGACCAATAAAAAAAAAACATTTTTAGTGGATTGTTGGCCTTCTGGAAAGTATGTTCATTTACTGTATAAGTAATACTTGGTAGGGGCTCCTTTTGCTTTAATTACTGCCTCAATTCGGCATGATCAGTTTGTGGCACTGCTAAGGTGGTATGGAAGCCCAGGTTGCTTTGATAACGGCCTTCAGCACATCTGCATTTTTTGGTCTCTTGTTTCTCATTTTCCTCTTGACAATACCCCATAGATTCTCTTTGGGGTTCAGGTCTGGTGAGTTTGCTGGCCAGTCAAGCACACCAACACCATCATTTTACCAACTTTTGGTTGCTTTTGGCAGTGTGGACAGGTGCCAAATCCTGTAAGAAAATGAAATCAGCATCTTAAAAGCTGGTCAGCAGAAGGAAGCACTTGATGTCTCCAAAATTTCTTGGTAAGCGGGTGCAGTGGCGTTGGTTATTCAAAAACACAATGGACCAACACCAGCAGATGACATTGCACCCCAAATGTCCTGAACTGTGGAAACCAACACTGGACTTCATGCAACTTGGGCTATGAGCTTCTCCACCCTTCCTCCAGACTCTGGACCTTGGTTTCCAAATGAAATACAAAACTTGCTTTAATCTGAAAAGATTACTTTGGACCACTGGGCAGCAGTCCAGTTCTTCTTCTCCTTAGCCCAGGTAAGATGCCTCTGACTGTTTTCTGTGGTTGTCTGTGGTTCAGGAGGCTTAACAAGAGGAATATGACAACTGTAGCCAAATTCCTTGACAGGTCTGTGTGTGCTGGCTCTTGATGCCTCAGTCCATTCCTTGTGAAGCCTCAGTCCATTCTTTGTGAAGTTCACCCAAATTCTTGAATCAATTTTGCTTGACTATCCTCATAAGGCTGCGGTTCTCTCGGTTGGTTGTGCATCTTTTTCTTCCACACTTTTTCCATCCACTCAACTTTCTGTTAACATGGATTGATACAACATTTTTGTGAACACCCAGCTTCTTTGGCAATGCATATTTGTGGCTCACCCTCCTTGTGAAGGGCGTCAATGATTGTCTTCTGGACAACTGTCAGATCAGCAGTCTTCCCCATGATTGTGTAGCCTAGTGAACCAAACGGAGACCATTTTGAAGGCTCAGGAAACCTTTGGGTGTTTGAGTTGATTAGCCGATTGGCATCACCATATTCTAATTTGTTGGGATAGTGAATTGGTGGGTTTTGTTGAATGTAGGCCTAAATCATCACAATTAAAAGAACCAAGAATAAACTACTTCAGTCTGTATGCATTGAATTTATTTAATAGACGAGTTTCACAATTTGAGTTGAATTACTGAAATAAATGAACTTTTCCACGACCTTTGTCGTGGCACGAGAGGGGTTTGGACCTTCGTCAATGCAGTCAGAGAAGCTCAAAACAGCAGAGTTTCAGGTGTCAAAGGAAGACTTTATTAGACAAAGTAACAAAGCCGAGAAAACAGCCGCCACATCCACTGCCTCTAGTCTTTGTTTGTTCAGATTCATGTTTTTATACACTCTCTTCTTTAACAATGTAACAAAGTTGGTGCTTTCTGTTTTTTATTTGTCATGCCTGTTTGGTTCGCCACCATTATCTAGTAACCCTCCTAGTTCATTTTCCAATGGTGGAATTTGACTAAAACCGCCATTTTTTAAAATACATGGCCTCCCATTGGTTGGAGGTGATTTCATCCTTCTTGATGTCCTCACCTGACATTTGGTAATGGAAATTTCCAACACTGCTCTTGTAACCTCACACTCTATATGCAGATATTCAGTTTTAAACTAATTTAACACATTCAGTATATTCATTACTTTCATGATTATACATTCTCTTTTTAGTAAGATAATAACATTTCTATATTTTACTGCTAAATTACACAATATATTCCCCCCTCTGAGACTTTAATAAGTCTCACCATCACATCCTTTGTCTGGAGTGCAATTCCATAAGTCCACCCATCCTTCTATCCTTTCTATGAACCAATAATGGTCCCTCATTACCTCTTAACAAATGGTTTCTTCATGATACTGCACTCCAGAGGAAGCCAGACCCAAACATCTCTCCTCACCCTTGACTAGAGAAGAGTAAAAGAATCTGTCTTCCCATCTATACATTCTTTGGGGGTCAATATTCCAATCATCATTGTGTATGAAAGCATGTGCACAAAATGTCTAAGCCTTGCCCATGGTTATCATGGTTATGTAGAATATATGAATGATTAATCAAAACATCTGATTAATATCAAAAATAAAATGAAACACTGGTTTGTCCCACGCAGCCAGAGGAACTCTTAGGCATTTCCGGTAGCCTAGAGCGCTATCTGGTGATGTTATCCTTCGTTGCCAGAGGAGCTTCCTCCAGCCCTATCTGGTGTTGGAGTAGATGATGGGTTTTTAAACCTCCAGTTGAATCTACTCATGTTGCTAAGCACTGAGGTGCTCGTCGATCCTTTCTTTCCTTCTTTCTTTCTGATGACATTTCCCAGTGTATAAAGCAATCATCGTTATAGTAATCAATGAAATTTCAATCAATGTAATCACACATAATGAAGTAAATATAGAGAAAATACATATTGGTCTCTGGAGGCCGGGCTAAATGAATAAACACTGTTATTGCACTCCTGACATGGGTCAGACCCTCAGTCACCTTTCAGATACCAATTAATCTTTCTTTATCATTCCCTTTTTCTGGTTGCAGTGTCTCATAACATGGACAATGACCTGCTTAAGACCCTTATCGTCCCCTTTTCTTTCATTAATCACATTTTACATTTGATTTAATTTTAGTGAATGAATAATTTCAAAATAAATGATATAAGGAGTGAATGACTTCAGGAAGGGGCATATGCCAAAGGAAAATACATAGTACCCCTAACTTCCTACCTACACTATCCAAATTCTCTAATATTTCTATGAAAGATTAAAATAAAAAATTATAAAAAATTAAAAGGCACCCCTTCCCTACCACTCCGTTGTTTTTCAGGAAGGTTTTACACAACATCGTCCAGGTCAAAGTCATCCAGTTCGTCCAGTCCAGGTCCCACAGTGTGTTCGTTGGTATATCCAATGTCAATTCCAGTTGGTTTTATCGATATGTTAAGCATCTGTTTGGCTGCAGCATTGGCCAGCATGGATCTGATGAAAGGCACAACACAACAGAACAGTACAAGAAACACAACAATAGCAATGGCTATTATGATGCCCACTCTAATCAACCACTCCCCCCAAGACCCAAAAATTGAATTTAACCAGTCTCCAATCTGCTTATCTGCTCCAGCATTCTTGGTCACTTCCTCTCTCAGATTTTTCAGTTTCTCCATTGCTTGGGTGAATGATCCATCCGGAGCTGTATTATTTGGGATATAGGTACAACAGTCAGAACCAAACATTACACAAACTCCTCCTTTCTCGGCTAAGAGCCAATTCAAAGCTTGTCTGTTTTGCCAAGCCATTTTACTTGTGGGACCTAATTGCTGTCCTAGAGCACTTAAGGCATCATCAGTGTAATTAATGAATCTCTGCTGATTATAGTAAATATAATTGATCCATTCTAAGTTCTTATTTGGGGTTATCCATACAAATATAGACTCAAAACCAGACTTTATCTCATTTCTCGCTTTAAATTTTTCTGGTATCCCTCTAGGTTGGCCAATTGCATCCAAATACACATCTGGGTCTATTTTGTAAGCTCTTTTTACTCTGTTTCTTTTTGGTTGGGAGTCCTTTACCCCATCTATGTCTTCTTCAATTATTGTTATTCCTTGTAACAATCTTACTCTAGTGCAGATACCTTTCCAATCTTTTGGAAGTGTGGCTCGCAATCTTTTTCCCCCACACACCCAATAGTAATCTGCCACTGCTTCTGATTGTTCGTCCATAATGATAATTAGGGGAAAGCTAATGGTAGCTTCTGTGCAATTGTCCTTAACCGTTATGATTGTCATGTTTGTCTTTATAGTGGCTGTAGCATAGATTACGCTAAATGATTTAAGCACTTCTGAGTCTTGATACATTTCTCTATCTAAATGCCAAATAACTACACAATTTCCCTTGAATTTTCCCATGTCATTTTTCCCTTTTGTCTTGTTGAAGCACTCAAAGTCTAATGTGCGATCAATTACATAAGCTACGGGGGTTTCTCTCTTTTTAACATCAATTCTTATGTCCATTCGTTTACACTCGTCCCCCCACCCTTTCTGATTGTAGAATTTGTGGAAATCCTTGTTCCCCAGCATAGTCAAGCATTCTGCTGGGCAATAAGGATATATCTTTCCAGTGACATTTTCACAGTATTGGGTGTAAAATCTACCACAGTGCATGTAATCATAGGGACTTGGTACAACTGTTAGCTTTTTGAGAGGGGATGAGGAGCAAAGAACACAGCTAGTCATTCCTGCTCCTTTTGCAGTATATTCTGCCCATTTAAACCATTCATTGTTATGAGCTGCTTCTAGCAGTCCTTCCCTCTGTAGATCTGATTCTATGTCATACATTAGGGTGTCATTTTCATTATTGTGAATCCATCTTGCTGACCTCTTTCTAGCATGTTCTTTTGCATAAATACCTGGTATCTGATCAGTCACTTTAAGAGAATAGTTCAGCAATGGTGTCTGGATCGAGTGTGAGGAATTCATCAGGCTGATATCTGGATTGGGCACTAGTTGATGGCTGTGGTTCGAATGGTTCTGCGGATTGCCCCGAGTCTTGGGCAATCTCCGCAACAGGTATATCAGCACTAAGATCAGGATCAGTTTCTCCCTGACCTTCATGTTCCGCTTCTGGAGGCTGCCCCCCATCTTCAGGCAGTGCTGCTGTCTCAACGCGCTCTGCTTCCCTGAAATGAGGTGTATCCATATTGCTATCTTCCCCCTCCTCAGACTCATGGATTTCAGAACTCTGCTCTCTTTCAGGAGGTTCTATTTGTTCATTTCCCTCCTCTTCATCACTTTCTAGTTGTTGTTCTTCTCGCCTTCTGGGCCTCAATCTGGGTACTCTAGTGCAATGATTTAAATGGTACCAGGTTGTACTACCCTCCACCTGCACTGCTGTTGGGGTTGCTCTTTCAACTGTATATGGGCCTTCTCTTCTTGGCTCATTCCATCTACGCCTAAAGACCCTCAAATATACCTGATCTCCAGGTTGTATAGCACCAGGTGTTTCTTCTTCCTCTCTTGGGCCTCTGCTCTTGTACATGAATGGCTTCATGAATTCTCGTTAGTTGTTTCATGTATGCCTTTAATTCCATTTGCAGCTATTCAAGAGGTGGTCCTTCATATGGACCCCTCAAATAGGGGACTGGCATTGGTCTACCTGTCAACATTTCATGTGGAGTCAAATTTGTTATCCTATTTGTTTGCATACGGTAACTCATTAACGCTAGAGGCAAAGCATCTACCCAATTCAACTTTGTGTCAGCGCAAATTTTATTCAGTTTTGCCTTGAGAGTCCCGTTGGCTAGTTCGACGAGACCTTGAGATTGTGGATGGTAAACGCACCCTAGTCGTTGTTTTATCCTTAACTGTTGTATTACTGTCTTCACTGTTCTTTGAATAAAGGCTGATCCATTGTCTGAACTAATTTGGGATGGTATTCCAAATCTGGGAATCACTTCTCTAGTTAAGAATTTAATCACTGTTTGAGCTCCTTGGTCTGCTGATGGAACTGCTTCCACCCATCTGCTAAATCTGTCAATTATCACCAGTAAATATCTTTTACCTCTGACAGTTCTTATCATGTCTGCGTAGTCCATTACTAGATGTTTAAAGGGACCTTCTGGGACTGGAATGTGGCCAATAGGAGCTGATGTTCCTCTTCTAACATTATTTTGGGCACAAACATCACACTCAGATAGATACTCGTCCACCATTGCCTGCAAATAAGGAGACCAAAAACCTTGGCGCTTTACCTTTCTAATCACTTCCCCCCTCGCGCAATGGTCAAAACCATGCGCGTCAGAGATCAGGATTGTAAGCAAAGGTGTAGGAGCTATCATCTGACCTTCGTGTGAACGCCAAAGCCCATTTGCATCTCTTGTTGCTCCTCTTTGTTGCCACACACTAAGTTCATATGGAGTAGCTTGTTGTTGCATTCGTGCTACATCTGCTAATTGGGGCTGAGGTTGAATTAAAACAGAAGGAGCCATTATTGCTGTAGTGCAACCAGAAGCTTGTCTAGCATATTTATCTGCTTCATTATTGCCCCTGATCACAAAATCATTGCCCTTTTTGTGTGCTTGACATTTAATGATGGCCAATTTCTTGGGATGCATCATAGCTGATATTAAGTCAATTATCTGGTCACCATGCTGGATTGGTGTGCCATCACTTTTCTTAAAGCCCCTTTGTTTCCAAACTGCTCCAAAAAGATGGCATACGCCCGTGGTCTTTGGCTAGTTTACAGGCTTCAGTGAGAGCTTTCAACTCTGCCAGTTGTGCTGAGCATGGTTGTTCACAATGCTGCACCACCACTGGGATAAAATCAACATTGTTACGTCTGACAATTGCAAATCCAGCATGATTACCCAAATGGTCTCTGAAACATGACCCATCCACAAAGTAGTCAACCTGTGCTTCAGCAGTCGGTATTGACTCTAAGTCTGGTCTTAATCTAGTAAAAGCTAATGAGTCAGCTACACATTCATGAGGTATGCCTTCATCTTGTAAGGGTATGAGGTTGGCTGGATTGACTGTTGTGCATCTCTTTATCGTTATATCTGGGAAGGTTAGCAATGTTGAATATGCCATACATCTAGAAGGGGTAAGAACAAATTTGCCCTGCTCCAACAGCTCCACTATTTTATGGTGTGTATAGATTAAGACTGGATAACCCATAGTTATTGTAGAGGCTTTTTCATATGCAAAGTATACTGCCGCTAACCCTTGTTGGTAACATGGTGGGTATCCTTCAGCTACATTGTCTAATTTTGTGCTATAATAGGCAATTGGTTGCTTTTTCCTTCCACTACAAGTTTCTTGCATCAGTACTGCAGATGCATAGCCATCTTTCCTGTTTGCAACGTACAAATGAAATGGTTTATCATATGTGGGCGTGGTTAATGCAGGTGCAGTCTGTAATTCTGTTTTCAATGATTCAAATGCTATTAATGCATCCGTAGTCCATATTAATGGTGCCCTAAGATTTTGATGGCCCATTTGTTTCATTAAGGCTCTTAAAGGGGCTGTCTTAATAGCATAATCTTCAATCCAATCTGCACTAAAACCTGTCATCCCCAAAAAAGTCATCATTTGCCCTACTGTTTGAGGTTGGGGCGCTTTACTAATGCCCTCTAATTGACTAGGTGATATAGCTTTCATCCCATGTGATATTGTGCGTCCTAAGTACTCAACCTGTGGTAAGCAATATTGGAGTTTTTCTTTTGAGACCTTATGTCCCCCTTCAGCTAATTTAGTAAGTACCTTAATTGAATCTAGATGGCACTGTTCCAAGGTCATAGAAGAAATCAATAAATCATCCACGTATTGTATCAATGTACTATCAAGTCTGAGATCTTCTAGATCCGCTTTCAACACCTGATTGAATATGTGAGGCGAATGTTTGAAGCCTTGTGGCATTCTCGTGTATGTCAGTTTTTTACCTTGGTAGGTGAATGCAAACAATGGTCTGCTTTCTTCTGATAAGGGAACACTGAAAAAGGCAGAACAGAGATCAATCACAGTATAATAATTAGCAGCAAATGGAACATTAGTTAACAGCGTATGTGGATTTGGAACCTCAGCAGGCCAGTCCTCCACAATCTCATTCACTGCTCTCAGATCATGTACCAGACGCCATTTTAATTTATCTGCTTTAGCTACTGGCAATATTGGAGTGTTACTATGGCTATTAGTTTCAATGAGTACTCCTGCTGCCATTAATCCCTCAATTGTCTTTTTTATTCCTTCTACTGCCTCTGGTTTCAGAGGGTACTGTATTTTTCTGGGTATTTTAGCTCCAGGTCTAAGTGTTATTCTAATTGGATTAGCTGATTTTACTAACCCTACATCTGTATCATGTTGTGACCATAATTCTAATGGCACTTGTTTCTCCATTTCTTTTATTAATTCAGTCTGTTTTGTTTGATGTTCCTTAACTTTTGATTCAATTTCAAAAGGAACTCCCACCATTGAAGTAGCACACAAAATTTTAAGATACATGTTATCTGCTGATTGGAATATTAGAGGATTCTCTGTAGCTTCCCATTTGCTTTTTTCTGCTTTTTGCATCATGGGGCCTAAGTCCTTAGAGACACAATCTTTTCAAAATCTGGGTCTTTGCTTTCATCATACTTCATAGTACAATGAAATTCAGTTTTTGGTAGACTTGGTTCACAAAGTTGTTCTCTTATGTATCTTCCCCATTTGCTAAGTGTTTTTTCTACATCTTCTTTCAAATCACCTAACCAATATATGTTAGCACATGGCTCTTGTGTTTGTTGTAATTCTGTGAGATTCATTTGTCTTACTGCCCTATCATTTACATAAATTCCATCTGGAGTACACCATATTTGCATTTTCAATTTACATATGGCATCCCTACCCAATAAATTGACAGGTGTATGTTCTGAGACTAAAATTGGTAATCTTATTTCAGTGTCTTTTAAGCTTATGCTCACAGGGGCCGTCATAGGAAGTAGCTGAGTTACCCCCGAGAATCCTACTGTCTTTATATATTTTCCAGACATGGGGAGGTGCGAGGCATATCTTGGATTCAAACAGGAATATGAAGCCCCTGTGTCAAGCATGAGAGTAATGGGCTTTCCTTCGATATTAACTCGCAGCATTGGTTCTTGATCAGCATCAGAAGATATCATTGGAAGCTGATTCCTCCCCTCAGGATTCTCTGGGCAGCCCTAGTAACCTTGATCAGGACCACGCCATGGGTTGACAGGTCCCTGAGCTTGGGTCTGCATTGGTTGTTGTCCATAGTTGACTCCTGGTGTCATCAGTTGGTTCTGTGGCCAAGGATTGATGGGACAGTCTCTTCTGAGGTGCCCAGGCTGATTGCACCCCCAACATATTCCTGGTTTCTGTTGATTGTTGTTAAACTTGCCTCTGCCACGTCCTCCTTGTTGTTGTCTGTTCCAGTTCCTGTTGTTTGCTTGCTCTGGCTTGAGATATATGACCATTGGTGATTGTCCTTGTGGTACATTACCTATTCCAGCAGGTGGTGTCTGTGCTGTCACAATCTGATTTGCTGGTGCTGCCACATTCATTGGTGCTGGTGGATTGACAGGCACTGAAGTATTGACAGGTGCCATGACTGCTGAGAAGTCTTCCTTCTGTACTGCTTGGATCTTTTTCTTCTTGTTAAGCAGTTCTTCAAGTTGCATCTGAGTCAGTTTTCTTTGCAGCTCTTTTTCTTGGTTCTTCATCTTTAGTTCTTGCTTTCTGTATTGTTCCACAGCATGGACCACATGGTCTCTGAATTCTTTGTGTGACTTTGAATTCAGACCTACCACATCTTCCAGTTTCAGTTTTACTGATGCAGGCATGGCTTCCACAACTGCAGTTCTGAAGAGTGCTGTCAGTACTCTGTCTTGCTCTGGATCTCTTTCCAGTTCTTCTTTCCATCGTCTCAGTTGTTTCTGGATGTAAGTGGTGGGGTTCTCAGCTTCCCCCATTGGCTCCCCCTTCAGGCAGCTCGGGTCAGTTTGCATTGGGTATTCAGCTCTCAATGTTCTCCAAATGTCATGTCGATGTTTGTCAAAGGAAATTCCATCTGCTCCAGGTCTGTCCACTGCATGAAGAAGGCCAGACTGCTTGAGGATGTCATTCATCTTGGAGGCTCCTAGGCACTTTGCAAGCAAGGCTTTGATGTCACCTAGGGCCAGAAGTTTTCCAGTTGTTTCTTCTTCAACTGTTTTGATCCATTTTCCAGCTCCTTCATGGATATCTGGGAGTCGGGAGACTAAAGAGTCCAAGTCTTGTCCTGCCCAAGGTATGTATTGGGCATGCCCTTGTTTAATGAGGATAGGGCACTCATACTTAGCTTCAGCATCTTCAGCTCTTCTTGCTGCCCTTGTTGACCTGTATTCTTCTTCTTCTCTTTGTCTTTGTAGTTGAAGTTGGTCATCTGGACATTCTATATCTTGCATGATCAGTGTCCCAGCTACTTGCTTATACTGCTTCCGCTGGACAGGGTAATGTGGACTTGAGTGAGGTTGTGTTGGTTGAAGGTGCAACAGGTCATCCAGGTCTTGTCGTAGTCTCCTCACTTCTTGATCATGTTCTTCTCTTGTCATGTCGATAGCTTGCTTGATCTTTTCTCTTGTCCTGTTGCATCTTTCTTCCATCTCAGCCAGTTCTTCCTGGATTGAGTCAGCAGAGGGCACTCCTCCTTCAGATGATTCATCAGACTCCTCTTCTTCACAGCTCTCCCTGCCTCCACCAGCTGATGTCACTTGCTTGTGGCATTCTTCCAATTCTTCTAGCATTGCTGAAAGATGACGATGTGTGAGTGGCTCACCTGACTTCTTTTTGTCTTTGTAGTTCCTGGCCCCCCTTCTTTCAATCCTTGGCTCCTCCCTGTAGGTTGTTCTCTCTTTCTCTTGTCTGGACTGTGGCAATGGTGTGGATGTCCACCGCCCCTCCTCCTGTGGCTCCAGCCTCTCCTCCACGGCCCTGTGAGCATGTCTTTCTTCCCTATTGTCTACTCTTCTCAATGGTTCTGTGCAGCTCTGTTCATCTATTTCTATCTCTGGATTTGTGTCATGTACATACCCCTCAAATTCTATGGGTCCCTTTATATCTATTTTTCCCTGTAATAAAGGCATCTGGTTAACAACCTGATCGCAGCAAGGAGCATATGGAGGTGGTCTTTCTTCTTTTATTTCACTCTTTTTATTTTCCCTTTCCAATTTTAATAATTTGATCCCATGTTGTTTGAATAAGGTCAATACCCCTAATTCTTGTTCCCTTTTGTCATTTCGCTTTTTTGGATTTATCATTGGGTTTGTGATTTTTTATCAAAACCTCCATTTCTCTACACATTGCTACATTAAATGTTCCCTCTAGTGGCCACTTAGTAGCCAATTTCTTTGTTCTCTCTGCCCACCTCTTAGAAAGCTCCGCTATTGTATCTTTACATACTGGATTCTCAGAAGCCAACAACTCTACTGGAGTAGACATTTTGAAATTTTCAGTTATCAATTTGCTTGACGAATTGTTCTTTATTTGTTTATTTCTCTTTTTGTTAGGTGATTTACCTCTCTAATCCCAGTGGTTTAAATTTAATAGCTAGTCTTCACCAAGCTCATCAGACGAGGACCACTAAAAGTATCCGACCCCTGATTACACCTGGACTTTTACTGGGCTGAGGACTTATCACCTTATTTATAAAAGCTGGTTAGTTTGTCTCAAATATTTCAAAATAATCACAATGTGTTTTCTGGTTAATAATTTAAAGGGTAACCCAAGGCCTTTTAGCTCTTTCATCTGAAGATTGGTTTTTGTCCAAATGATGCTTTCCCCCAAGCTGAAAGCCTCAAAACTCCACAGTCTCCTCTCATGAAATTTGCGACCTGTAGCCGTCAGTCCTCCTGCCCAAATTGAGTAAGTGAGAGATGGCATTAATTCTATGCAAAACCCTTTTATCTTGAATATACTAATGTTCAATTTGTCTCTTGTACACCACATTGGGTTTAAGGTAGGGCTGGGCCGATAAACGATATCATATCGAATCGCGATAAAATTTATGTCGATAACGATGATAAGCTCTGGACATTTTTACTCGATATGGAT
>JAFVLL020005623.1:0-10910 GCA_021397915.2 Tor tambroides | reverse complement strand
TACAGAAATGTACCCATTAAGCACAGCCAGACTTTTTGAATTTAATGATGTATATCTTAATTGAAATGCTTTTGTCATTTAAAATAAAATTAAATGTTTTTGTGTGAGAGATTAATATTTTATTTTAACTTAACTTTTTGTACTGAAACCAATATCTTGTGCACTAAAAATGTCTCAATGTAGCTTTTGGTGAGCTTAATAGGTACGTTTACCCTAAATAAAAATAAATAAATACAGTTTCTTGAGCAGCAAATCAGCGTATTAGAATGATTTCTGAAGGATCATGTGACACTGAAGACTGGAGTAATGATGCTGAAAATTCAGCTTTGATCACAGAAATAAATTACATTTTGCAATATATTCAAATGGAAACCACTTGTTTTAAATTGTAATAATTTCTCATAATATTGCTGTTTTCACTGCATTTTTAATCAAATAAATACAGCCATGTTAAGCATAAAAGTCTTCTTGAAGAGATCTTGTGACACCGAAGACTGGAGTAATGATGCTGAAAATTCAGCTTTGTATCACAGGAAAATAAAATAAAATATATTCAAATAGAACACAGTTATTTTAATTTGTAATGGTATTTCACAATATTGCATTTGTTACTCTATTTCTGAGCAAATAAATGCGGCCTTGGTGAGCATACAAGAGCAATATTCAGATACAGCCAAGCCCAGTTTCAAGAGTGGACGTGAAAGTAAATTTTATTTTATTTTATTTTATTTTAAGAAAGAAAGAAAGAAAAAGGATCAGGGATGAGTGTACATTTCTCTTTTTGTAATCAACACTGTACCACAGATGCTGTCTTTGAAAAATTGTTCGCTAGGCAAGAATCAAATAAGATCCTCGGTGCCTAATGATGCCATGAAGATGTTTATCCGGGTCCGGAAATCTCCCAGCTTGCCGTTTTGAATAAACATTGTTGTGTCACAAATTCAATGCATAAGTAAGTAGTAAGTACATTCCCGCCGAGCCACTCGACGGCTGGTGGCTTGCTAAAGAAGAGCACTTGTGCGAGTGTGTTTCCGTGGTAACGGAAGCACTCTTCCGTGATTGTCCACGTGAAAATGACTCCGTCGAGATGCCATGTGGAAACATAAATACGGACAGCAGACAGGCCCTGAGACCACTGGACTATAAAATTGACTTGGAGTCAATACGTGGAGTGCAATTCTGGGAGCAGGGAAAGATGTATGATCGGGGCATAAAATCAAAACGGAGAATGGCGGAGAACTCGTGTACATAACGGCGAATCGCGAGGGGTCGAGCGATAGAGTCCGGATGTGATGTCTCTTATATCTGCTTGATAGCGGTTCATAGCGGCGGCTTTCCAGGAGAGCGCTCTTGTGGCGTGACAATTTTATTTGAGCTCAATCCGTAGATAGCTTCCTTTAAAACGCGACGTCAGTCAGGATCCACTCGCCCTCGAAACCCGAAACGCTCATTACGGACAGCGTGAGTCTCGTATGCGCTCAAACAGTAGGCGTTTCTTCACCGCGGGACGCTTTTGGCACCTCGTAGATTGTCTGTCGTTCCTGTAGACCGGCGTATTGTGATGATTGGCACTCGTAAGTCACCTCTTACCCTTGCACGCACCGCGGAGGGTCTCGTTTGCTCGTCAGTTTGCCGCTTCTGTTGGAAAAGCTGGAGAAGAGATCAGGGAAGTTCACATCCCGCCAGGCCTAAAGCAAGCAGCCGTTTAGTATCTGTTCAGAAAGACAGGAAACAGAACGAGGGTCAGCGAAAGCAGAATGAGAAAACATTTCTGACAGTGCAAATTGAGGGTCAGAAAAACAACACAAATGACAAAGATAGGAAGGAACTGAGCACAGAGAAGCACAATCACTTCGGTTTACATTGATTTCTGTCAGATGAATGTTATTGGAGGTGTCGAGCTGTTTGTTTGCTTCTCAGAACAAAACAACAGTACTTTTTTTTTTGCTCTACTTGATATGTATCTTGTGTTTGGGGATTGTGTTATTAGTGTTAGTGTCTGCTAAGGAAAGTGTCACTATTACTTCTGCTCACTTTTGCGGTTCGGAAATTGAACAAAGTATGAATCAGCACATAATTCATTGGATATATAACAATAAATACACATAGATTAACAGTTTTGTTGAGGTGTATGGTTCTGAAAGAATCAGTGCTTTGGAACGAATTGGTTTAGTGAATGACTCATTGTTTTTTTTATAACTGTATATTTTTTATTTATTTTTTTACTGTACAAAACATCAAGGTAGTACAATTATTAACAGAAACTTAACAAAAGAAAAAAAATACAAGCATATGCACAGATACAGATGTGTTACCAGGGTACTCACTGATTTTCTTCATGCTTGTTTTGTTTCTGAATGAATCACTAATTTGATCAAATCACTTGAGTGAGTGATTCATTCATTGATTTTCGCATATAGATTTGTTCCTGAATGAATGCGTTATTGTTTTTTAGAAATGTTTTGAGACAATATAATTTATTGTTTGTTTGTTTTTTTCACATATGCTTGTTTTTGGCTTGAATGAACCACTGTTTTGAACAAATTGTTTGAGTGAGCGATTCATTGTTTTGCCGTGAATGAATCAGTGCTTTTGAAGAGATCTTTAAACAAATGGCACATTGATTTTCGCATATAGATTTGTTACTGAATGAATCAGTATATTTGAAGTAATCGTTTTCTGAAATACTTTTTTGATTTTCACATATACTCTTGCTTTGTTCCTGATTGAATAACTGTTTGAGTCTTTTAAGTGAGTGATTCATTGATTTTCTCATATAGATTTGTTCCTGAATGAATTAATCAGCGGTGTTCCTGAATGAATGAGTGTTTTGAACAAATCATGCGAGTGAATGACTCAATGATTCACTTATAAAGACGGTCACTTGTCGCCACCTATTGGCATAACATTGAAACGTGCAGAAAGAATGACTGAAAAGTCCACCGCCACAAAGCAGTTTGATTTTAACCAGTTTTATAATGGCATAGCCATGGTTTATTTGCTCGCCAAATCCGTTTTTATTCATATTTGTCTCTTGTTAGCTTAATTTTGAACCCTGCATATTGCTATTTTAATAAAGCATGATGTACTGTAGCTCTGTTCTAGATATTAGAACGTTATTTGTGAGGATGCATGTGGTTATAGTAGTGTAGATTCAATTTCAGGCCTCTGGATTTTGACTTTGCCTTTTTGAAAGCGAATTAATCAAGTCACAGATTCGTTCTTCTTTTGTGCAGCTTTTGTCGCCAATACAAATTATGAAGGCTAGAACTTGGAGCCTGAATATTCTGGGCTTAGTAATGAAAAAGCAGCTTTCATATCTTGATGGAGATGTTTTATATTTTTACCCAGTCAAAGCTCTTAAGAGGGTTATTAATCTACATGCTTTTTCGCCGCAGCTTGGGGTTTTTGATGGCTGTGTTGCGCTGCTATATTTCAGCTTCATGTAATTGTACTGGGAAATGGCCAAGGAGACAGCGCTGATAGATCGACATCAATAAAAAGAGTTTTTCCTGAGCTGAACGGCTACGTAACAGCAGAGAAATCAGATAATATCTGTGTCTTTGTGTTCTCGCAAGTAAAGTAATGCTAAGACCCTGTGATTTGTGGGGGATCAGCTGCTTGTAAACTACAATATGCTGTTACTGTGAAAATAAGTACACACTTTTATTGCATTACTTCTAAGCATGTACAGGACCTCAGAGGATTAGTTTTCTGTTATAAAACAGAAGTTAGAGGTGGACGTTATCGCCACAATTATTGCATCATAGTGGAATCCATTTTTTGTCACATCTCAGTTGCAGTATATTGCATGCTGTTTTTATTGTTTATTTTAATTATTAGGTATATTAAACATTTGTGACCCTGGACCACAAAACCAGTCAATTTTTCGAAATTGAGATTTATAGATCATCTGAAAGCTGAATAAATAAGCTTTCCATTGATGTATGGCTTGTTAGGACAATATTTGGCAGAGATACAACTATTTGAAAATCTGGAATCTGAGGGTGCAAAAAAATCTAAATTTTGAGAAAATCACCTTTAAAGTTGTCCAAATGAGTTCTTAGCAACGCATATTACTAATCAAAAATTAAGTTTTGATATATTTACAGCAGGAAATTTACAAAATATCTTCATGGAACATGATCTTTACTTAATATCCTAATGATTTTTGGCATAAAAGAAAAATCAATCATTTTGACCCATAAAATAAATTTTTGGCTATTGCTGTAAATATACCCCAGCGACTTAAGACTGCTTTTGTGGTCCAGGGTCACATTTTTAATTAAGTATTCTGCTTATATTTGGCTAAAAAAATATATATTTTATAATATTTTATAAGGTTCTCTTATTTAACCCTATGGAAGCAAACAAACAAACATAATTAATAAATGATAAGTCTCACATTTATGGTGAAATTAATTTTATATCACAGTTACAATACATTGCATGATGAAAACTATTTAAATTATTTATTTCAAGTATTTTTTGTTTATATTTTGCTATAAATTCAACAAAAATGGAATTTTATAATTCAGCAAAAATGGAATTTATAAAAGTGGTGGTTATATCACAGCATAATATATTGCACGATAAAGAACTATGTAATTATATATTTTAATTATTTTAAGTGTTTATATTTTGGTAAAAAAAAATAAACAAAAATATTTTATGCTTTTTATTGTCATTTTTTAAAATAAAACTTAAAAGTAAAAGAATAAAACAATAAAAATGATTTTTAATGAATGAATGATAAGTATTTTTAGTTTATATTTTTCCTGAAAATTTTATGTGTGTGTGTGTGTATATATATATATATATATATATATATATTGTTTATATACCCTTTTCATTTCAAAATAAACAAATACATTATACAATAAAAATTCAAAACCTGCAAATGTTTAAATTATTAAAAAAATCTAAAAGAAGTATAAAATAAACTGATAATTATGAATTCTGATTGGATGAGATACATTTGAAGTCATAATAAAATAGCTTTAAATTGAAATGTATTAATAAAAAATAAATTAGCATAATTGTTGTCTTTATCAAATTGTCCTTAATTTTTGCATTACACTGCACTTTTTCCACTGTTCTCACTTGTAAATAGTGCAAAGCAGCCATATTACTAGGAAAGACCTTTATGTTCATTGTTGACCTTAACTGAGAATCCTCCCTTCAGCTCTGTCTGCGGTTGTGTTGTGGTTCTCACAGCAGGTAACGATGTTGAAGCAGCAGCCGAGGCGTCGTTGCCTTTAGTTGCTGGAGTAAAGAGCCGAGTAAGGATTATACACAATAGATATTGACCTTTTCAAAAACACAGAATGCCCAGAAAGCCTTGCTTCCCTGGATGCCCGCGCCTGTTGGCTAATGCCACACTTTGCCCCTGGCACAGATCGATGGGCGTTTATGGCTCGGGGGGTTTCATTGATTGGAACGCAGGAGCTGCAGTTTAATGGATGACTGCATGGCTTTTGTTCAGGTCTTGTACTGCAAAAACATTTAACAAAAAAAAAAAAAAAAAAATTCTCAAAAACAACCAAAAATGATTAAAGCAAGATCAATTATGAAGAAACATTGATTTATCTGAAGTTTTAAGCAATCTTAAAGTTGTTTTTCTTGTTGTTTTTGCTATTTTAAGCATACTTTAAAGTAAAATTAGTGAAGATTTCACATAAAATAAAACAAAAATAATTGCAATAAATAAATACAAAGAGAAATAAACTTAATTCAAGATTCTTGTGAAGAAAAATTGTGTAAGATGTTAAGATTTCAGAAATCTTCAAGATAAATATACTTGTGAAGGTCATTTCTGCATAAGATATTAAGAGTTCAAGTGTTTTTTTTCTTTCTTTTTTTTTAGCATAAATTCATGTAAATTTGGTGAAGATTGCACTTAAAATAGCAAATAATAATAATAATAATTTGCCAAGAGAAATAAACTTCAAGATATAAGAAATAGTATATTGTTTTTCTCATAGTTTTTCCTGTTATGAGCATATATTCTTGTAAATTTGATGAAGATTACTCTTAAAAATAAGACCAAAATAATTTGGCAGTAGAAGTAAGCTTATTTCAAAATACATATACTTCTAAAGAAAACTCTCATAAGATGTTAAGATGTCAGAGAATGAATTTAGTGACGATTATGCTTAAAATAAGAGAGAGAGAGAGAGAGAGAGAAGACGAGACAATTTAGTTTAAATTGCACTTAAAAATAATTTGGCCAAGAGAAATAAACTTAATTCATGATAAATATTCCTATTATATTACACAGTTTTTCTTCTCAAGTATATTTATCTTGTCTTTTGTACTGAAAAAGGGCAAAAATGCAGATAAAGCCAGTGTTATTTGTAATGCAAAGCACAGTGCACCAAAGAGTCGCTGTAATTATGTATTTAATCATCATATTCATGTTGGTTTGGATGTTGGCATTGAGCTTCGGGGTGGCAGTCATGCTCCATGACGGAGGCGACACGTTTTGCAGCATTTGTGCGCCGCATGCGACGTCTGTCTTCCAAACACCCCGTCCCATTTCTTTTCACAGCAATTGCATTCAATCTCAGCCGTTATTTCTTTTAATTAACACCGCCGTCTCGTTGAATTTACGCCGAAGAACATGGATACATTTAGATGGTTGTATTTCCTGAGGAGACCCGGGGGGCTCTCGAGACGTTACAGACGAGGAGAGATGATGAGGAAACAGCTGCTGGAGTGATTCGCTTGATTTCTCTCTCAATTCTGCAATCACACCAAAACGGGCAGAAATCATTATTCCTTCATCTTCATTCTCACCGATCACACCGATCGCGTCCCGAGAAAGAGAGCAGAGATAGTGGTTCACAGGTGGTTTGTTGGGTGTATTAGTCCTGCTGGCCTGCGCAGTGGACAGATTTCCTTCACTTGTTGGTGTTTTTCTTATTGAAACTGAAAGTTGAGATGTAATGATTTTTGTTTTTGAAATGACTTTGTTTCAGCTGTGAACAATGATTTGCTTCACGCTTATGCTAGTCAGAGTCAGGTGTTGTTATGGGGAGAGACATTAGATGATTTCTACAAAGTTGAAAGAAAAAAATTGTAAATTGATTTTAAAGTACATTTTTAAATGCTAAAATTAATAATAATAATAAAAAATATCATCATCATCATCTGTCTTTATTTATTTATTTATTTATTTATTTGAGCTTTTCTGAGTTATAGTTTAATACTTGGAAGAAAAAGACTAAATTGTGACATTTTTCATCAACTTTAATGCATTTTCAATGCTCACATTATTACATTTTAATTATATAATGATAATAATAATAATAATAATAATAATAATTATTATTATTATTATTATTATTATTATTATTTATTTTATTTCATTTATTTATTTTGTTTTGCCTTTTTCGAGTGTTAATTTTAGAGTTGGAACTTGAAAGACTCTAAATTGTGACTTTTTATTAACTTTAATGCATTTTAAATGTTAACATTAATAAATTTAAAATTTTAATAATAATAATAATGAGGATAATAATAATAATAATAATAATAATAATGAGGATAATAATAATAATAATAATAACAACAGTTATTATTATTATTATTATTTTCTACAGTTATATTTCATAAATTACAAATGCTATACTGAAATTTTGCTGATATAAAAAGGCAAATGGCGAATGATTTGAGTCTCTGTATTGCAGAGACATTATGTTTCCACAAATGAAAAACCATTTCCCCTCATTTGGACACAATTGCCTCTCAATTCTCTTGTACCTTTGAGTCATTATGATAACTACCACAATTTCAGTAAAAACCCCACAGATCATTATTCAGCGCGTGAATCTGAAGGACAGCAGTGAAAATGAAGGCTACAAACCATAGGAAAGTTGTTAGAGATGAAATAAAATAGATGCATCAATTATAAAAATGTTACAAAATGATTACATCCAATTATCGGGCAGTGACAGCTACATCAGAGCACCCAGACCCAGAGAAAAGCTCAGCATGAATGAGGAGGAGAGGAGTCAGGGTCCAACCATTATTCGCAAAATGGAGTGAAGCTTCCCCGTTGACCTTATTTCAAGCTCCACGCAACACTGTCTTGTATCGTAGGGTGGCAGTTGTATAAAAGAATATTTGAAAGCACATCTGGAGTGGCCAAAATGTATAATAGTGGCACAGGAAGGAAAGGAAAAAGGCTGCAGATGGAGCAGAATCTCCGGCTAGAGCGGCAGATTTCTGTGAGGCCTCCATCTCCTGAATCGCAGCGCTGATTGAACTCTTATACAATTCTGCAATTATAGGATTCTCTCACCAGCTCTGGCCTCTTGTGTAATACACGCTTAAAGCAATAAGCCACTCGAGGCCCTGCATTGCAGTGATTTTACCATGTCTTTGGGGTTTTGTCTAGCACAACATGAAGCAGAGTACCTTAATCGTGGTCAAATCAGCTTTGTCATGGCAACCGTCTAAAACACCTTAGCATTGTGATGCTGTATTTGTTGTTGTTGTTGTTATATAAAAATTATAAAAATAACTATGATGATAGTTAATTTTCTTCTTCTTGTATTTTATTACATTATTATTTTAATATTAAAATTAGAAAAAAAACTTACAAAGGCAAGCAATAATAATAATAATAATTATTATTATTATTATTTATTTATTTATTTATTTATTTTATAATATATAATACAATTTACAAATTTAAATAATAATAATAATAATAATAATAATAATAATAATAATAATAATATAATATAATTAATTAATAATTATTTGTAAGAAGAATCATCACCATAATCATAATAATTATATTAATTATATTAAGTTATTTTATTTTATTTATAATATATAATACAATTTTATTTTTTATATAAGAAGAACAAAGAACAAGAATAAATTATAGTTGTAGTTAATTAATAATCATTATTTATAAGAATCACCATAATCATAATAATTGTGTCCACAAATATGTTTTGTAGACTGCTTATGTTTGACAACTCTGTCTGTTATTATTATTATTATTATTATTATTATTAATAATAATAATAATACTAATAATTACAGTAATTAATAATAGTTATTAGTGAATAATAAATATAATTCAAATAATTGTTTTTAATAATCATAGTAATTTTAAACAATATATATATATTTTTTTTTAACAAATAATTTTTATTTTTATGTTTGCCAATCAACTCTGCTACATATAGATTTCACATTTATATAATGTGTATTTTTAATATAATAAAAATATAATATTTAATTAATGTGAGCTATGAGATTTACATCTGTTGGCTGTTTTTATGAGTACAGTTACTGTTTTCCAGAACTCTACGATGTCTGTCTTGGCCATACGAGCACATAGCTTGTGTTTTATTTGAGGCAAATGAAGTGGTTTTGATTGTGATATGCCTCTTATGCCAGCCGCAGTTACATTTCTCATTACGCGGATCGTTTGGTGGGTGGTTTGTCGAGCAGTAAAATGCGTAATGAGCCGTTGTGCGCCGCTGCAGTGTAAATTTGTAAAGTTTTATGATTGATGTCTTTAAAAAGACAATTCTGCTCATATGTATGCACACCCACACTATCCCATCATTCATAGGCCGTGAATAAAAACACTTTCTTTAAATTATCCATCTCTAGCGCTGAAGGATCCGCACACACCAAAAGAGCGACTGAAGCGAGTTTGCTGGAAGAAGCTCAGAATGCTGTCTGTCAGTCCTTACCAGATAAATGCTATCTCTGATCTATTTTCTCTTTTGCAAAACCGAGTGTTTTCACAGCAGCGGATGGCATGTGCATGTATGGAGGAGCGTCGTGCGTGTTAGCAGTTTTATCAGTCGACACCTATAAAAAAAGCATGTTGCCCTACGAGACTCTTCCGTGAGCGTGTTATGAAATATTAGTGAAGCGTCTGTAGAGCGGCCCGTGGCACAGTGAACGATGGCTTTTAAATGGAGCGAGTGAGTGCGGCGCACACATCCGCTGTTCTTTTGAGAGTGCATGCAGGCGTCCTGGCAGATTATTATTTTTTTTTTTGAAGTGCGCTTAGCAACATGTTTGCAAGTGACCTGTGTGTTGATAATTCGGTATTAATCAAGTCAGACCTAGCCGACTGTTAAACGAGGGTCTTACTGTATCAAAGGGAGAAATATCATATCCAGTCTGGTTATTAAAGTCCTTGATCTGCACAGCAAAACAGTTTGATGGCTCTTCATTGCAACTAACAAACAACTACTGTGGTAGGGCCCAATGAAATCCAGTTTATTTTTTCCCGAATTAATTTTTATGGATTCTGTTTTATTTTTATTTATTTTTTTCCTAGTTTTAATTTTTCTAGACTCTGTTTTAATGGTTAAATTAAATTTATTCATTAAAAAGCATGCCTAATTAATTGAAATCATGAAACTTTTTAATTCACTCTAAAAAATGCTGGGTTAAATACAACCCAGTGCTAGGTGAAATATTGACAAACCCAGCAATTGGGTTGTTTTGACCCAACTGTTGGGTTAATGTTTAACCCAACCTTCTGAGTAGTAACCCAACCGCTGGGTCAAAACCACCCAATTGCTGGGTTTGTCCATATTTTACCCAGCAAAAAGTTTAACAAAATTTAAATGTTTATGGCCCTATGAAATATGTTTTATTTTTTCTCAAATTCAGTTGTATGTATGTATGTATGTATTTATTTATTTTTTTTTTTATTTTTTTTATTTTTTTTTATTTTTACCAAATTCCATTTTCCGTTAATTTTCTGGATTCCATTTTAATGATTTCATTAAATATTAATTATCAAAAGCATCTCTAATTAGTTGATTTTATTTAAAAAAAAAAAAAAAAAAAAAAAAAATCCTGATATAATGTGTTGTATATTTACATTTTGTAATTAATAATTTCTGGTAAATGTTTTTTTT
>JAFVLL020005622.1:0-14355 GCA_021397915.2 Tor tambroides | reverse complement strand
CAGATTTTCAAATAGTTGTATCTCAGCCAAATATTGTCCTATCCTAACAAACCATACATCAATGGAAAGATTATTTATTCAGCTTTCAGATGATGTATATGACTGGTTTTGTGGTCCAAGGTCACAATTGTTCATGTGTCCAAAATTGGTCCACTGCACCTTCTTCAGATCACTTGCTTGCTTTATTTAAAACACATTTTATTACTATGTGTGAAAACTGTCTCTCTCCCTCTCTATATATATAAAAATAAAAAAAATTGTAGACTTGTGTGAATATTTTCCCTGGTCTGGTCTCACTCACTTTGTATGAGAAGTTGAGGAGGATGTAGTCCATCCCTTCCTTTTCTTTCAGCACTTGAAGGTCACTGTGTAAAGGACTGTCCGGATCCACACTGAAACCAAAAGAGCAGCACAAACACCTTCAGCTTTCTGCAAACTTTACCAACCCTAAAACCTCAGCAAAAGGTGGAAACCCAGAGGAACTGTGCTCTTACGTTCTGAGTTTGACGTGCCACTCGTACAGGCTGTCGTTGACCAGCTCCACGGAGTAGATGCCTGGAGAACAGAATAAATCAGATCAGAGTCCCGCCGGTCATTCTGTCATTCACAGTCACAGCTACCTTACCGTTTTTATAACTCTGAGATCGGTAGATCTCCCTCAGCTCCTTCATGAGACGATCTGACGCTTGAACAGATCCAGACACGGCGCCCTACAGGACCCGACAGAACACACCCCGTCAGTCACAACACAGACAGCATACAAACAAACTCAAATCAATCCACACAACTCCAGCTCAGAGTCATTTCAGCTACTGAGAGGCCTCACAGAAAGTCAAGAGAGAGATTTTCAGCAGATACTTATAATGTAAGCTTCATATGACCTCAATCACATGTGTTTTATTAATCCTGAAATTCTCTCAAATTACCTTAAGGGAAATGTGTAGCACTCTTGATTATGATATTGTCATTATTGAATTATATCTTCAATCTTTTGATGGGCAGATGTCCTTTAATGCATGCTAGCTTATATGGTGAACTCAAGATTAAAATACAAAACAGTGAAAATAACTAAAAACCCAGAATGTTTAACATGCATTTTAATAAAACCCCTCACGCTGATTCTGGACTGACTTTGCTACAAACCTTTTCAAAAAAAGGTTGAGAAACACTGTGATGTTCAAAAGACATTTCACCTGTTTTTGACACATCAGATTTATAATTATATGTTCCTTGTTCACGTCTGCAACATTGTTTCAAAACTTGAAAATCCTCTGCATAATTGTGTGTTCCCCATCAAAAATGACTGGCCTTTTAAAAACAGCTCATAAATCTCTCATTATGCCATATTAATCACCAAATATTGGATTTAATCTTTTT
Organism: Tor tambroides; assembly: GCA_021397915.2. NCBI lineage: Eukaryota > Metazoa > Chordata > Actinopteri > Cypriniformes > Cyprinidae > Tor > Tor tambroides. The sequence goes on along the minus strand of JAFVLL020005622.1, from coordinate 12,978 downwards.
ATCAACTTTGATCTGAGCTTATGCACTTCAGTTATGAGTGAAAAAGCATTATTTGTGGATAAATTCACTCAAAAACTGAGGTGCATGAGCTCAGATCCATGAGGCCTACGATCAATCAGCTCTAAAAGGAAACACATAACCTGTGCTAATTGAAAGAAAACAATTGATTAAAAAAAAGTTCAAATCCAATCTTTGGTGATAATCTAGCATAATCAGAGATTTACAAGCAATTTTGTGTCACTACCAAAACAGCCACGACCGAAACATTAGGTGGAGTATCGGTAGTGACATCGTTGTTTTTTAGGGTGTTATCCCATAAAACTGTCATGACTGAAACATGTCATCATTGTTTCGGGAGCGACAAAAAGGAACACATAATCCTCACATTTGGGGGAAATTAACAAAATTTTAGAACAGTTATGCATTTTTTTTTTGTATTTTAGTACGTTTTAGTAGTGTTTTAGTATGCAAGTTATAATTCTGTAATGTGATGTGGTCACTACCGAAACATGGGCTGTTTTGTCAAAAATAAAGTATACTGAATTATCAACTAAGATGTTATTGATAGTTTTTGGATCAAGTGTAATTTATGAGATTTGTTGTATTTTGAATCCAATTTTTTCTTTGTAAAAGGCAAAAAGTTGATAATACTGATTTCAGAGTTAAAGATTCATGATCAACTTGTTGCCTTTTACAAAGAAAAAATTGGATTCAAAATACAACAAATCTCATAAATTACACTTGATCCAAAAACTATCAATAACATCTTAGTTGATAATTCAGTATACTTTATTTTTGACAAAACAGCCCATGTTTCGGTAGTGACCACATCACATTACAGAATTATAACTTGCATACTAAAACACTACTAACACATACTAAAATACAAAAAAAAAAAAAAAATGCATAACGAATCCTTAACTTTGAAATCAGTATTATCAACTTCTTGCCTTTTACAAAGAAACAATTAGATTCAAAATACAACAAATCTCATAAATTACACTTGAAATATTGTTAAAAATTTAACTGTTATTGATTTACCTCTGAAAAAGTAATAAAATAGCAAAAAATATATATTTACAATGTAGATGCAAGCAAAATCTTAATAGGTCAATATAACCCTTCTAATTAAATTATTATTACTGTGTTTCGGTAGTGACAAACTTGGGGAGAAGACAAATATTCCAAAACTTTCTGAAGATAAAATATGAGAATTAACTGCACAATTACTAGAAATGTGTACCTTGGATATTACAATTTGCATGCATACAACATTTTTTGGATAAAGACATTTTTTCAAGAGGTTTCCAACTCTGACTTTGGACCAATTCTGTAGAATGGCCTATATATATATATATATATATATATATATATATATATATATATATATATATATATATATATATATATATATATACACATACATACACATACATATACACACGCAAACATACATTTTAGATTGTAAACAGCAAATTGCATGCCTGAACACTTCAAAATGAACATCATCATTCACTCCGACATCAAACCGAACTTCTGCATAATCATCACATCTCCATCTAATCAGACCGTGAAACAAAAGCCTGTATTTGACCCCCATCAGCCCCCAAACACAAGGAAAGTCACCTTACCGAGTGAGCACTTACGTTCAAGTGGTCCTGCCGCTGGTTCTTGCGGATCTTCTCCAGGATGGCCAGGTTCTCCTTCTCGATGCCATCATCCTCAGACTTCTTCCCATCCACCGGCTCCTCTTTCATCTCGTAGTGCTCCAGATCAATGTCCTGCAGACACACACAGACACACACATATATAAAGAGAGAGCGAGACGCTCACCACCTCACAGAAGACATGAATGACAGACATAAACCTCTCCCATCTCTTCTTCCTCTTCCTCCTCTGATGTGACCTCATCTGTCGTCCCAAGCTACAGGAGAAAACATTGGTGTTAAACCACAGCAGAAAACACAAGCTGACTCCATTTACTGCTAATACTGTTGCATGTCATGCAAAAGAACAGTGTTGTATGACATTTTCATAACCCTACTTTATCTACTTTTGTGGCAACATAAAGGATGCACATATCGAAACCTTACATCCTGATCCTGCACGACATGAATTCATGCTACACATTCAGAAATAAGTCACTTTACAGAATGCACTGCAAGTGCTGGTTTCATGCTGGCTATAAGGAACATATTATTTGTGTGTGTATTTAGTGGCTGCAGCAACTAGTTAGTTGTATTAATGGTCAAACTTTAACCGATCATATATTCTGCAATATAAGTATTTTTTGTCATCTGAAATGTTCTGGAAGAGACTTTAAGCACGCAAAACACAGTGCAGAATGAGAAAGATTAATAGTTAATTAGTCTAGTGCATTTCACACACTGCTAGTCTCAGTTTTACTTTAAATAAATTCATTTAGGCGTGGCGTTTATAATAACTGTTGTTTATAATGAATGCCACTATAATTTATGTTTGTGTCATTTACATTTTTTTTTTTATTCCTGTTTTGCTTTGAATACAGTTTAACTTAAAGGATTTGTTTTGGAGTGAGAAATTAAAATGCATTTCTGTAGTTTTTATGATGGCAAATGTTTGATTTTATTGATCAGTATTTTATGCTACATATCAATGGAATAATAAAATGTGACTTACACACCGATGTGGCTTGTCTGTGTTTTTTTTAAATGCAATTTTGACCCAGTGCAACTTATAGTCAGGTACGACTAGTTTTCCAGAAAATGCAGTCCTTGGAATTACATGCATGTGAATGGTTTCGAGCGTTCCTGTGAAAGACTACATGCATGTTGGACGTGTTGTTTTTGCAGCTTGAATCTGGTTTATCTGTGTTCTGAGTGACTTTCATCAGGTAAACACCAACACAACAACCAGCCGGTTAGTGAAACTGAGGAGTCATGTGAGTGTGGTTGGTAATGGTTTAATGAGGCTGGACTAAAAGCTAACACACATTTGATCGTGTGCCTGGTAGGGCTGGGGGATTTTCCCAATTTTATCGATCAATTTGAATTTAATGTTTTGCCATTATTTTATTTTTTAGAAATCGAGAGATCACGATTTTGAATAGAAATATTACCAAACGTTAGAATTAGACACTTTGACAATATGCCAGTGATTACAGTAAATAGAAAAGTGATTAACCGCTCACGAGCATCATAAATATATCGCTCGGCGCCGTTCACACAGAATGCACTTCTGTGTTGACAAAGATGCGACGCGGCAGTGGAAGAGGGAAAACTGCAAGAAGATGGGAGTGAACTTCTTTTAACTTGAGCGCTGCGTTTTTAGAAAGTCATTTCATGCATGAGACGCTAGCACAAGTGTCAAACATGTCCATGTTTACACAGAAAAAACAATCGAATTAAAAACCTGTAACTACTACTGTATGTCTGATATTTCATGTTTGCATCACGGTGACAGACTGAAAGCTGCTGTTGTTTTTACAGAACATTTATAGTTAATAATAGTATACTTGTGTTATACCTTCAGTCATTCTGAATTACCTTGACTTTGAGGGGTTTTTTTTTAAGCATTTTCCTTGTATTATTTCTGAACACATAATATGTGACCCTGGACCACAAAACCAGTCATAAGGGTCCATTTTTAGAAAAATTGAGATTTATACATCATCTGGTGTATGGTTGATGTACATTGATGTATGGTTTGTCAGGATAGGACAATATTTGGCTGAGATACAACTATTTGAAAATCTGGAATCTGAGGGTGCAAAAAAATCTAAATATTGAGAAAATCTCCTTTAAAGTTGTTCAAATGAAGTTCTTAGCGATGCATATTACTAATCAAAAATTAAGTTGATATATTTACGGTAGGAAATTTACAAAATATCTTCATGGAGCATGATCTTAATATCTTAATGATTTTTGGCATAAAAGAAAAATGGATAATTTTGACCCATACAATGTATTTTGGCTATTGCTACAAATATACCCCAGCGACTTAAGACTGCTTTTGTGCTCCAGGGTCACAAATGTATAAGACACGTTTGTACAATATGTATAGTTTATGAATCTTTTCTCTAAAGATATTTAACAAGTGATTTGTTTAACATTTACATCATGTTGACAACTTCATGCGTGCTGCACTTGGAGTAGAATTGTCTTTAACTAGAGGGTTAATAAAAAGTTACTTGAATCAAATTGTAGTTACATTTTCAAGTTGACTAGTTAAAAATTGTAGTGTTAAAAAAAAAAAAAAAGAGAATCGGTCAAACATTTAAATTTTTTGCTAAATCGCCCAGCCCTAGTGCCTGGTCTGGCTTGAGGATTTTGCCTAAATGAGTATTTAAGAAAGCAAGCATGACTGGAGCTCAGCGGTTGACCTTTCTGTCCTGGTTGACGGGTCCTGCGGGGAGAGGCTGGTCCAGCATCTCCACATCCGGGTGCTGGGGAAGATTATAGAGGCGGCACAGATCACAGATCAGCCTCTTCAGCTGCTGCAAGAGCTGGAACCACAAACACACACGAGCGTCACACAGAGCAGGGGCAGAAACTACACCCAACGTGACAGAGAGTTGAAGATATGAGTCAAATATTCACCCTTAGTGGAAAAGTTCATTTCTGGTCTGACTAACTTGCTATGAACAGGCCACAATCAGAGTTATGAACAGTTAATAACATGCATATCAAGATTTGGTTACGTTTGTCAGGTTAGAATAACAGGACTCGATGAGTAATTTGTGCTCATGATCCTCTAAGTCATCAGTGCAGGTGAGGAGTCTTGGACAAAACACTACAACAGGAGCTAATGAAATTTCACTTGCATGTAATTAACATCTGACAGAAGCAGCCAGATCAGTGGCTTTGATGGGTTCTCAACTTATAAATACACAGACACTGCTGTGCAAAAGTTTGGGGTCAGTAAGATTTTCTTAAAAAAATTAATACTTTTATTCATCAAGGACACATTAAATTGATCAAAAGTGCCAGTAAAGACATTTATAATGATACAAAAGGTTTCTATTTCAAAAAAAAATGTTGTTCTTTCATCTGTGAATCCTGAAAAATAAAATGCATCACGGTTTCCACAAAAATATTGTGCAGCACAACTGTTTTCAGCATTGATAATAATCAGAAATGTTTCTTGAGCAGCAAATCAGTATATTAGAATGATTTCTGAAGATCATGTGACACTGAAGACTGGAGTAATGATGCTGAAAATACAGCTGCAGATCACAGAAATAAATTACAGCTTAACAGACATTCACATAGAAAACAGCTGTTTTAAATAGTAAAAATATTTCACATTTTTACTGTATGTGTGATCAAATAAATGCAGAATTGGTGAGCAGGAGGCATCTTTCAAAAACATTTTAAAAACCATTAAAAAACACTAACATTTTTTAAAATCAAAAAAAAAAAAAATCTTACAGACCCCAACATTTTAAAATGTAGTTTCCAAAAATAACCTCCTGATGGACTCTTTTCACAAGACTGTGATGCTGTGTTTAACAGTCATCAGCATCGTAAATCCTCAAAAGACTTATATTTTGATTTTTTTTTTAAAAACACATGTACATATATAACACTATACTTTGTATTATATCACCTTTGCATAAAAATAAAACACTAGTTAAGGCTAATGCGAGGGCGTTTCTAATGCAGCGTCTATATATCTTATTAAATAACAGAAACAGAAGCATAAATGCCCAACAGGGCACTAGTTCCCAACTAAAATTAATATTCTTCAACCCATTCCATGAACACAAAAGGAGAAGTTAAGCAGAATGTTAATGCAGCTCTTTTCCACACAGCTTAAGATAACTGAACACTGTCCAACTCAAACAACACACTGATTTTGAACTATATTAAGTCTTCAGAAGCCACATAATCATAATTCTCATTATACCATTTTTGATGTCAAACCTGATTCAATGCAAAGACAAGGATTGAGAGAACAAACAATATAATTAAAACAATTTGTATTAAAAACATCTGCTAAACGTCATGTTTTGTGTTTCACAGAAACATGAGAGTAAGTAAACGATGCGAGATTGATAATCTCTTGATAAACTAATCCTTCAATGCACACAGAGTTGAGATGTAGATGAATGGGTGGAGGTCCTGTTTTAATCAGACATGCAGTCGGTCTAAAAGTGTGCTGTGTGTCCCACTTAATCTATTATAGACAACAAATAGAGCAGACAGAAGCAAAGCTTTAGTTTAAAAAAAGCCCCGCTCAAAGAGACTCGCAGGTCCGAGCTCACTCAGTAGTGCGCGCTCATATTACACCAATTAGTTTGTTGTGTAACGCTCTCCTCGATTACAGTGTAGCTAGGCTGGTAATTACCGTTTAGCGCTGTTCAAAGCATCATGATTACAACACCTGCTCTGCTCTGAACCACGCCGCTATCACTGAGATCACACACGGAGGATATTACTAATTACTTGATTTGCTGTCACACAAGCTTCAAATGAGAAGTTAAAGTAAGGAAGGATCTGCGATAAAAGTGCTGGATGATATTATTGCGATATTTCTTACCTTATAATATAATATTGATATTTTATTCACCATTACCGGAGATAGAAATGCATGTTTGTTAAACCTGGAGGACAAATTAAGTATATCTTGTTTGTTGACAATTAAACTCCACAGAGCAGATACCTTTTAATTTAGGACCCCATGAAATACATCTTATTTCTTATGTTTTGTTTTAATATTCTGGGTTTTATGATTCCATGCAAATTTACCATCAAAATGGTGTCTAATGAAATGAATAAATACAACTTTCACAATCTTTTAAATAGTAATCAAATTATTGCCTACAACAAAACATTGCATTTTTATTTTTTTGTCAAATAAGAACAGAAGTAACAACAGAACTGTATAAATTAAAACACGGATTAAAAAAAAAATCCTTTGTTGCATGATATTCCTAAAATTATATTATCATCATTTTATTATCATCAATCGCAGTTTGTTTTATTTTAATCAATGTTGAATTTCTATACCTCTGTGTGTTGACCTGATCGTCACTCTATTGTGTGTTAAACACAATCTACTAAATACAGACAACTTCATTTTAATGAAAAATAACAAATGAAAAAATATATAATCATAAACTATGACAAAAATACTATTATAAAATAGTAATCAAACAGCAATAATGCTGATGAAAACAGAAAAACCCATAACTATGGTTATCTGTAAAACTTCTGGATACTTAAAGGCAGGGTAAGTGATTTTTCAAAAACGTTTTAGAAAACCGAGTCGGGGCCGAGTACCAAAACAAACGTGCGTTGTTCCTCCGCGGGAGTTCACACTCTGAGTCTAACTCCTGAAGTCCGAACTACCGAGGATGCAAGTCCGAAATTTGAGTACTTGGTCTTGAGAAACACGCGCAGACCTAACGTTACGTCACCAGACTATTTTTCTAATCTTCTGGGTAGTTTAGACCGCGATGGAAGTGCAGACAGCAACAGGTCTGGGGGAAAAAAGTTCCTGGGACATATTGTTCCAGGTAATTTCGGTGGAAAAGCGGCTTATGTTTCACAGAACTAATCGTTGCCTGGGTTGCGCAGGCTACGTATGTGTGGGGCGGAGCTATCAAAATAGGGGCGAGACCTTTTTGGGATAGGGGCGTGTTTGTTTTGGTGATTTCAAATATCAACATTGCCTTTCAGAAATCGCTTACCTTCCTTTAAAGCACTCTTAGATACTGAAAGTACTTTTTGATTATCACTTGTAATTGTCTTTTCCTCCTTTATTACTTTATATGTGCTTGTGTGTTTAAGCTATATTTAGTTTATTGAATTCTTAACAATTTTCTTAGTTTTATTATTAATTTGTAATTATTTTAAAAAGTAGCCTGCTTATATAATTTAATGAAAATGCACAAAATAGATTTGATATAATCGTGATGCATGGTGATATCGAATCATTGTGAAAGCAGTGAGGATTCCCAGCCCTATCCTGCTGTAGATGATGAAGTGTTGTTACCAGCGTGCTGCTCCTCCTGACCTCCTCCAGACGCTCCAGCACTTGAGTCAGGCTCGGGTCATCGGAGTCCACAAACCATATCGGCGGCGTCGACGGGTAGGATTCCTGAAACACCAGAGGGCAGGGAATGAGCAAGATTTCAGCGAGATGAGCCCTCATTACCCATAGTGCAAAGCGATACTGTAAAACTGAAATGTGCACGACCAGGAAAAAGTTTAGACATGACCAATTTCCTCAACACATGCTTAATGTTGTAGACACATCATGCTGGATTTATTTGGGTCAATGACGTATAAGGATTTTCAACAAGCAAACTTAAGATTTTTCAAATACAAGAAATAATGTCTATTGCAATTGTTCAAACATTAAGAATGTTGTGCACACATAAATTCATATTAAACTTTTAAATTAAGTGATTTTAGTGTTTTTTCATCTAGGTGAACTGCCCATAGCTTTAAAAAATGTCAGGTGGTGCGACCGTGATTTATCTTAAAATTAATTCATTTTCTTAACATGCATAACATTTTTTATAAGTTATCAGTAATTAAAGTGTTTATTTTTTATGTAAATAATTCTCATTTTTTGTTCTAAAAATTATAGAATTAAAATAAATAAATTATAATTATTTACAAAAACTAAAAAAAAAGTAAATACTTTGTTTCTAAACACTTTAATTATTGAACTTTAAAAAAACAAAACAAAACCAAAAAAAACACACATGAATTAATCTTAAGATAAATCACGGTCGCACCACCTGACACTTTTTTTAATTCATCTAGAAGAAAATACTCCCACTAAAATCACTTAATTTAAAATTCTAATGTGAATTTGTGCACACACACAACATTCTTAATGTTTGAACAATTGCAATAGGCTATTATTATTTTTGTATTTGCTGAAAATCCTTACATATCATTGACCCATTTACAAAATTCAGATTTAAGGACACAACATACCTCTCCCATTTCTTTTATAGTTTTCTATTACTGTAAACTGCACAACAGCAATAATAAAGGAACAGGTGTGTCCAAATGTTTGACTGGTAGTGACATAATTACAACATTCCCATCTTTAAAAACACCTGCAAAAAAAGGAACTTCCACAAATCATACATGCATTCGAAATGTCTTCTTAATGCATGCTCATATTAACATATTCAGATCTACACAAATCGACCTGACATATTTAGATCTCGACAGAGAAGCTCCAGCCTGATTCTGGTCTTTAAAGGCATTCAGTGCTTAAGAATGTGTTAAGAAAGGGTTGCTTATTTTCATGCAGATTAGATAAGAGTGCTTAAAAAGGTCTAATGTGTATATCATATACATTCAACTAGAAATAAATATGAATTTAAGTTTCAAGACATGGTTTAATTTGAATGTACATTCACTGATATTGTTTATAGCTGGAACTTGTTTGTCCCAATAGTACCTGTTCAATTATAATGTAAATATATCTAATTTAAAAAACAAAAAACAACAACAAAAAAAAACACCTGCATCATTAAAGGAAGGAATAGTTCACCCAAAAGTGAAAAATTGCTGAAAATGTACTCACCCTCAAATCAGATTTGGAGAAATATAACATTCAGTGGATGCTCTGCAGTGAATGGGTGCCGGCAGAAAGCAATATTATGTATTTTAGACAGAAGCAACGGTTAGAAGTTAAATACATCTTAATGCTGGATTTGTTTCAGCTTTAGTCTTCTCCAGATGTTAACTGATGGACTGGAGTGGTGTGGATTATTGTGGTGTTTTTATCAGCTGTTTGGACTCTCATTCTGACGGCACCCATTCACTGCAGAGCATCCATTGCTGAGACATTTCTCCAAACCTGATGAAGAAACAAACTCATCCTGATCTCTGATGAACTGAGGGTGAAGACATTTTCAGCATTTTTTTTTTTTATTTATTTTTATTTCTGGGTTAACTTTCTTTAACTATTGTATAATATTTGTTGTTAAATTTGACAGCATGCAGTAAGTCAGCTGTTAGACAGAAAGTGATGCGAACTCAAAAAAAAACAAGTGTGCTTAATTTTTTTTTAAATTATATATAAAATAATACTAGTAAAAACAAATAAATATTACATTAAAGCAATTGGTTTAAAAAAATCTTAATTACACACATAACAGAAAAAAAGCAACATAACTGACACTAAATATTTCCAAATCATATTTCACCCATATTTATAATATTAGTTTTACTGTATAAAACGGACAAATATACATTTTTTATTATTATTATTTTTAGGATGAAGGTTAGGTGGCAGGAGGGTGATCGTATGCAGTCTAAATAGTGTGCACACTAGGCTTGTAATCTGACGTCAGTGTGGCTCTCGCGCAACAGAAAATGGCATCCGGAAATTAAGAAAACAAGCCATGAAACAAGACGCCAGAACTGGGTCAATAATGGACACCAAAGTGCGCACTTTCTATCCTACTCACCCCCTCCCAGACTGACTATCAGTGACATGAACTCAATAAACAGACCGTGACGATCACGTCAACACGGAGATGTTTACCATAGTGAGAGCAGATGACTAGCGTTAGTTATCAGGTGTTGACTCGACACCGAGGATTGGAACGCGGCCAGAGCGCGGCTGTTTATCAGGCAGCCCTGTGTTTTGAGGGGCTCTAATGGTGTGTGTGGCTGCTTTTTCTCCGTCCTACCGTGATGTTGCAGTGGATGATGAGCAGCTGGTCTCCGGTAACGTTAAACTGGCAGCTCAGCTCGTCGGGTTTCCAGTCGAGGATCCTAAAGCGCTCGTGGTTCGGATCAAAAATGGACTCCAGAAACTTCAGCTCGGCCTTCAGTCCCGAAACCGACATCTTCCACTACTCATCTCCGGAGGGAGAGAAGAGAAAACGGAGAGAGAGATGGACAAAAGAAGAAGAGGTGCGCACTTGCGATCTTTTCCGCCTGTGTTTTTGTGGATGTCAACGCAGAAATAAAGCTCTTAATGCGGCGAACGCGGCTCCCATGAGCTCCTCGGTTCTCTGCTGCTCCGATATGTCGATTCAAAGCGCAGATCTAGGGTTATTGTGTCATAAATGTGGATGTGAGCGCAGGATGTGTGTGTAGGGCTGAGCGGAAGCTGTTTTTCTTTGGGGTTTAAAGATGGAGGCGCGCGTGGAGGACCCGCTGTCCCAGCATGCACCGCGGCCGCGAGATCGCATCACACGCGAAGCTGAAACTTTATTTACTGCTGACTTTGGGTTTATAAGCCTTTTATTGTCTGAGCTTTCAAATAAAATTCAGAACATTTGTAAAAAATTACATTTGAGGGCATTTCGATAGCAGTTTATCTATAACATATCTCATAAAAACAGGAATTATGGGTAAAAAATGAATAAATTTAAACAAAGAAAAATAAAACAAAGATATAAAATAATTGTGCTTATACCCAGTAAACGATTTTGGCTTGCAGAACGTTCTGGGAAGGTTAGTGTTTTTTTTTGTTTGTTTGTTTGTTTGTTTGTTTTTTTTTACAAAAAAACAAAACAACTAACCCTAACTACAACAACAACAACAAAAAGAGCATACAGAAAACGTTCCCAGAACCTTTTTATTATTATTATTATTATTATTATTATTATTATTTTGGTTTCCCAAAAAAACGGGAAACGTATGGGAACGTTAGGGAGAAAATTACGGTGGCCGAGAGAGCTCAATGCGCTGCAACTTCAGAAAACACATGCACACAGAAAAACACCAGCAAATTAAGAAAACATCTTCATCAGTTTGACAACACAAATACAACACAAACAAATAAGAAGTGTGCAAGCAGCACAGACCACAACAAAATAACCTTAACAAAATGAAAATTAACTGTTGTTGTTTTTTTTGTTTGTTTGTTTGATATATTGACCTTTCACAGTTACAGTAATTGTGTATTTCATCAGTATATTAGGTTAATAATAAAACAAAAAATAGGGCCAAGGAATCCTATGATGAGGATGTTAAAATAAACACAAATCTCACCTTTCAAAGCAAACATTGATAAACATGTCTCAGCCTTGTTCGTCACTTAGATGTTCCCTTACATATCTCTGGTGTGGTCTGTGCGTATTTGCAGTGCGTTTCTTTATTTGGTTGTGAGCATTTGCAGTGCGTGTGTTGTTAAATTGATGAAGATGTTTTCTTAATTTGCAGGTGTTTTTTTTTTTTCATTTGCAGCGTGTTGAGCTCTCTCGGCCACCGTATAAAATATTCTAAATATTCTTTAAAAATGTGTTGCATGTCCATTAACCATAATCATGTAGCCTAATAATTTCTGTTTATGATAATTCTGTGAAATGATTATAAAATATAATATATATATATATATATATATTAGTGCTGTCAAATGATTAATCGCGATAAATCGCATCCAAAATAAATGTTTTTGTTTACATAATATATGTGTGTGTATTGTGTATATTTATTATGTATATATAAATACAAACACATGCAGTATATATTTTGAAAATATTTGCATATATATTTATATTATTATTATTTATATTATATATAAATTTATTTAATATATAAACATAACATATTGTTCTGAAATATATACATGCATGTGTGTGTATTTATATATACATAATAAATATACACAGTACACATATTATGTAAACAAAAACTTTTATTTTAGATGCGATTTATTGCGATTAATTGTTTGACAGCACTAATATATATATATATATATATATATAATATTAATACTATATGGCATATCTTTATTTAAGTTTAATATTAATTTAAGTTTATTTGTTTTAATTAAAATGTGATTTTATTTGACAGCTTTGCTAGTACTTAATTTTGATCATGGTTTATCTAAAATAATCCTTCCTACAAGGGGAAAAAACATATTAAAATGATTATTTCCCATATTACATGTCAGTCCTGTCTTCCTGTGTCTTGTGTTTCCCCTCCTCTCGTGCCCATATTTGGTGTTCCAGTTCCGTTCCTTGTTTTCTTATCATTAATTAATCTGTCCCCAGCCCTGTGTTATTAA
>JAFVLL020005621.1:0-10099 GCA_021397915.2 Tor tambroides | reverse complement strand
CCAAAATTCAGGATTTTATTAAAGGAAATGAAAGAAATGACTTAGGAAAAATCCAGATGCACTGAATGTCCCACCCTGACATCCGCAATTTCTGGCGACGGAAATAAAATAAAGTCTCATTACACGATAATACCAAGGCTTAGTGGGATAAAATTAACTTTATTATTTCTTACATCTATCTTAAACAAAATAGTGAACTAAAAATAAAAAAAAATGACAACAACTTGGTATTATTCAATCTATATTGTTCATTACACCCCTTGTGGACAGAAACTGTAGAATCGCTCTGTGACAGTTCACTTCAGTGAACTATAGTGACAAGAGTTGATAAATATACTCCCTTGTTGAAACAATACGTACTAGATGGATGACCACAGTCTGTTTGAGTTCACCTCGGAAAAGCTGGACCAGTGAGTCATGCTTTCACCAATACTTCATAAAGCATGCCTGCCTGTGTAGATTTTTGCTTATGACCAGCCTCAGGAGGTCAGCAAGTTTTTCTGACACTGAAAGCAATTTCTTGATACCTGAGATATTCCTATGAACTTTTTTTAGTTGTGTTCTTTGATTCTATGAACTTCTTGTTTTTTTATGCTTAAGTGCAGTAGATTAGTAGATGCTTTCACACAAAACATTGTGCAGAGCACTTCTCTTTGGCTTCTGGAACAACCTGTGATTATTCTTCAGTACGGTGGCCCAGTAGTGCACAACACAACGAAATCTCCACAACATAACGAAATTGCCACAACACTACACATAAGACTAATTTTGTTGTGTTGCAGCTTGTTTCCATTGTTTTGTGCTACTTTTGTTGTGTTGTGGCTTGTTTCTGTTGTGTTGTGGCTTGTTTCCGTTGTGTTTTGCTAATTTTTGTTGTGTTGTGGCTTGTTTCTGTTGTGTTGCAACTTGTTTCCATTGTGTTGTGGCTTGTTTCCTTTGTGTTGTGGCTTGTTTCCGTTATGTTGTGGCTTGTTTCCATTGTGTTGCGGCTGCTTCCGTTGTATTGTTGAGATTTTGTTGTGTTGTGCACCACTGGGGCACAGAACTTTAGTGTTCCACATAGAAATTAACAGCATATGGGTTAAGAATGACATGGAGGGGAGATAAACATTACAGCTTTAATTTTTCAATAGCAGGCAATATTTATATGATCAATATATGACAACGCAATGCAGCTTTTCCATTCAAATAAGCACAAAGGTAGCAATGCTGATCTCCATTAAAAAGAGAGACAGTTTTGCTTGAAGCCCAGAGATTGCTAATGGAAAGCCACACATATTTCATAAAGAGTGACTGTGGTATACACAAAGTCTTGTTTTGGAAGTTAAACTTTGGAAAGATAACTCAAGTAAGTTGTTGTTTTTATTGCTCTTTTTTCTCCATGCCCTCTGCCTTCAAAGTTGAGCAGAAGGATGCTCTCGTGAAGACCCGAGGGTCAGCGTGGTTTGGAGAACTAGGCAAAGCTCTTAAATTAGCTTCTATGGGAATTGAACCCAATTGCACATGTGAGCGATTGAAGAGTGGAGAGATGCATTTGTCCAGGATGGGTTTTTATAAACTCTCAGGTATTGATTAGGAATGGAATGGATTGGCACGAAGACAAATCTGTGTTAAGAAATTGGCCATTCATCTTTGCATGTCTGATTCCTAGAATCTCGTGCTGAAGAACTTCCACAAGTTTCCTTCAATCAGTGCACATCTGCTGTCATTGACTATGTTTACATGCACTCTTACAGTGTGATTATAATGAGATTTAGGCATATTACTTACAGTAACAAACGTGCTGTAAGTGAGATCATCATTTGTGCTCTGCATTTGGGTATGTGAAAAATGGTGGTAAAATAACCACCACACTTCTTAGCAAATACCCAGAATAATGAAAATTGCATGTGAACAGGAGTGAAGAGGTTTGTTTTTGTCATTTAAACATCTTACTGTGATGAAGTCCTTACTGTGATTATTGGAAATGATTGCATTGTTGGTGCACATCAAAAGCAATGGAATTAAAAAAAAACAAAACAAAACTGAGTTTCTTTTGATATAATGTTGGCTTTCTTTTATTTAGATGGGATATTTTGGTGTGACAATGCTCTTGATGAGTGAAGACCCTCATTTATCTACAGACAGGAACAACAGGCAAGGGTGGATTGATCCAGAGACCCAGCTGTGTGTGGTGGAGATTGCAGGCGCAATCTCTTGGAGATTGTTCAGTCTTTCTGGCTGACCTTTCTGCAATTCAAAACAGTCCCTGTGGTCTTGAGCTGCAGAGAAGGCAGAACACAGTTCAAGGGCACAGACATAGACTGGCCCTTTGGCTGGCTCGGTCTCAGACTCCTGCTGCATCCTCTTCTCTCTCTTTTTTTGCTTGTTCTGATGCATCGGCCGCCATCTCTTCATTTGCACATATGTACTGTAGACGCAAAGGTTTGCTTCTGGATGAAAACCTGAGCTGTGTCTTGTGTACTGCATAAACAGCTACATTCTAGCGCAATATCCTAACCACCACAAACCATTTCCAGTTTAGCCTTAGCATGTTGCTAACATTGGACCAGATTTACTAACAGCCTGCGTCAGCGCAAACTGTCTTTTGGCATTAAAATAGTACTGTCAGGATTTACTAAAGACGCGCAGTGAAGAATTAGCACTGAAAAGGTGTAGACAGTTATTTTTGCGCCTGACCTTATTGAATATGCATTTGTAAGAGTTTCCCTTTCAGACACAAATTTTATGGGACATTTGCACTCCTCAAATTACTGGTTTTTGCGTTATTATTTAAGACCCAAATAAAACATGTCTTAAAGCAGGCGCTAATTTTCGCTGCTCTCGGTAGATTGCGCTGGTCACTATGGAAATGATCTGGCTGCGTCTGTGTTATTTAATATGCGCATTGCCAGTAAATCACACGCAGAATTTCCACCTTCCTTCTGCACTTTTATGGAATTGCGCTCTAACGCTAATTTGCCCTGTTTAGTAAATCTGGCGCATAGATTCTTACAACTTAATGGGAAATCCAAGGACAGGGTAAAATAATCCTTTTCTAGTTACCGAACAAATTCAGTTCCTGTTTAACATTACCATGTAGGTAATATAGAATCGTACAAGCAAAAACTTATATGTAAAACAGTATATGTAAGTATTGGATAAAGTAATCAATTTTCCAGACAAATTCAGCCTCAGTTTGATGTTAGCATATTGCTAATTTGGATTCTTACAAGCTTAAAACTACATAGCATACGCAAATATTGGATATAATTATCCATTTCTAATTACACCAGACAAATTCAGCCTCAGTGTGATGTTAGCATATTCTTACAAGCATAAAACTACATAATATTCGCAAGTTTTGGTTAAAATAATCCATTTCTAGTTACACCAAACAAATACAACTCCAGTATAATGTTAGCATGTTGCTAATATAGATTCTTAAAAGCATATAACTACAAAGTATATGCAAGTATTGGGTAAAATAAATTAATTTGTAGTTACACCAAAGAAATTTAGCTCCAGTTTGACATTTACATGTTGCTACTTTAGATTCTTTCAAGCATAAAACTGTATAGCAAGTAATCAATTTCTGTCTACACCAATCAGTTTCAGTACTTTTGAGTAACCAAATATAAGTTCATTGTTGTTGATATTCTTTCACTTTGTCTGCCATCTTATATTTATTTTTTTGTATGGCTGTGGTTGTATTAACTGTTGTATTAGTTTAAAAGGCTCATTTTATGCAATTTTGTAGCGTTTTGTTTTTCTTCCTGAAGTGCTCTTACAATGTTTCTTACACCAAAAACAGCCCGTTTATAGTTTTACATGACATTAGCTGTTGGATAAGACAAAAATTACCCAAAATTGCAGAAAGAGTACCTGAATTTGGCTGGTGTGGATGTTAATTTCCCACCTTGATTGTTAAGACTAAGATTTGCCAGTTCAGTTCCATCTGGGAGCCATCCAGGAGCTGGGAGGCTACTGAGATCCCAGTTCTGTCTAATCACCATTGTTCCCTTGAGCAAGGCACTTCATCCTGGGCTGTCCCGGAACGACTGACTCTGCAGTTACTGTACTATAAATTGTAATGTAAATTGCTTTAGATAAAAAGTGTCTGCTGAACGGCAAGTAACTGAGTTAAAAGTCTTATAATCGGCAAAGCTCAGAGCCCCGATTGCAAACTTCTGCACTCCAGTGTTCCTTATCTTATTTTCTCTCTCTTTCTCTATCTCTATCTCTGTCCTTCCCTCCAGTAGTGTAAATCACAGTGCTGTGTGGTTTGTGCTATTTCAGTGACGTCCAACTGTACTGTTTTTCTTCATAGCTGTGCTTTGCTGCAATCTAATCAACTTAAAACCGACCGGAGATGCTACTTGAAGTGCATGCGGTCACAAAGAGAAGACTACACACTATGTCTGCCGGTTCATTCCCTCAGTGTATCAGAGGAATATGAATGCTGTGTGATATTTGAATAGATGCATCAGCGTAAACATGAGCCACTGGGGATGTGTTAATGGGCTGAATTTAATTCTAGCTAAGTGTGAAAGATGAATAACCTCTGTTTATTTTTAAAGCATTCATTTCTGATGAATGAAGAAGTAAATGCATTTTTTTGTGTTTTTGAAAAAAATATCCTGAATGTAGCAAACCGAACAGCTAGCTGTTTTGCTGATGTCGTAATTTTGTCGTAATTTGATTTATTACTATTTACTTGATATTTTTTTGGACTACTTATAAATTAGTACTTTAAATTATGCTGGTATTCAT
Organism: Tor tambroides; assembly: GCA_021397915.2. NCBI lineage: Eukaryota > Metazoa > Chordata > Actinopteri > Cypriniformes > Cyprinidae > Tor > Tor tambroides. Next base: position 5,347 of record JAFVLL020005621.1, on the reverse strand, counting down.
ATAATTTTGGATATATAATTATATATATAATGAACTGAAAAAAAAACAAAAAACACTCCAGTAGTGTCACTGTGAGAAGGGCATTTACATAGCATCAAATGTTGAAACTTGTGCAAAGGCTTTATGTGCATATAGCCCTCAAGTAAACTTTCCAACTTTTTCCTCCCCGCTTTTATCGATTCCTTTAGCTTCAAGGGTACTTTTCTCTTTTTATGCCAAAAATAATAATAATAATACAAAGCAAGTTGTTAAAAGTTTGTAGGCAGTACTCAATGTACAACACCAAATGCTGGCAGTGTACAGAAGGAAATGGGATCTGACTCCATGTCTTAGACTTTAGAGCCGATGCGAAGACAACATAATCACAATTTTTGGCAAAGCCGAATCAAGCTGAAAGGGGTTTTGTGTTGTTTGGCTTGGTGTCCCACAAGGCTTTGCCATTCAAGGGAGAGTGCAGAGAATATTGAAAGGCACTGATGTTGGCTTCTGTTGTTGGACGCAGGGAATGGAATTGATACAGCAGCATTTAAATGCCATAATTAGCTTAGAAGAATAGCTCACCCTGAAATTAAAATTGCCATCATTTACTCACCCTCATGTCATTTCAAAACCAAATGGAACACAAAAGAACAAGTGCATTCTTTAAATGTTCTCCTTTTGTGTTCCACAGATGCAGAATGTTCATTTCTGAATAAACTTTATTATAATTAATTAATAAGAAAGTTCTGTGTAATTCATCAGGAATGAATCAGTGTAAGAGCTTGTTGAGGTCTTGACTTGAGAAATTATTTTCCGTTCATGCATTTCCAGCTACCAAAGTCTCGCTTCTGTATCTTTTTCATGTTTTAGTTATAGTTTTTCAGGCTTTGTTGAGACATAATTCAGTACTTTGTTTGGTGTAACCCGGCCTTATTTGCAGTTGTTTGCAACACAGATGATCTATGATTCATGTTTAGCACAAAGAAACCTGTTGCAGTAGAGAAGAGTAATGAGAGGAATTCAAGAAACATTTGAGCCCTAGTAAAGGATTCCAAATATCAGGACTAGCTTAATTAAGCTCTTTATTAATGACCCGACTTCCAGGTACCATGGAAAATGACACATTTAAACACGACCAGTTACAGATACAAAGTGAGGAAGGGCAAGAAAATTCTGACAGTTGTCTTACTCTCGTTTGTAGTCTTTCTTGTTAAGTTACTTTCAAGCTTTACAGTGTGAGTATTCTAAGTTACTGTGTGTGAATGTGATAAAGTATGTGGGTGCACTGGTGACAACATATTACCTTAAGATTATGAACTCTAATGCATCTAACCTTATATGCAAATTATGTTTACACTGCAACTGGCTGTATTATTTTCACATTCTGTCAAAGTTAACTAAGACTATTTTGACTAAGACTAAGTTAACTATGGTTTTGCCTTCTGTGTGTGCGCGTTCACACACAAGTAACCATTCATAAGCTGTTTTAATCATCTGTCATTTTTTTCTCTTGACCAAGTCACTGGAGACACAATGTCTTACAGAGGAAGAAGAAAAAAAAAAGTCAGAAAAAAACATTTCACTTCTGCCTGCATTATCTAAGGACCTTATTCTGCAGAGGAAGCTACTTGACTTAATGTAACTTTTTCTCCAGCTTTCTCTCTCTCTCTCTCTTTCTCACTCTTGGCCGTATTCAAGTGCAGCTTCCTCATGGTCTTTAGACAGCCTGCATGTGCAGATCATTAATAAATTGCCTGATTAAGAGGGATTACATCACGCACATCATCAAAGCTCACAGTATTAGACAGTCCTTTGCATGTGGTGCTTCATTAAAAAATGTACGTGTTAGAAAAAATCTTTGAAATCTTTGAAAACGCACACTCAGACATTCATATAAAGCACATCACTTAACCAAAATGTCCATTTCCCTTTCCCACGACGTTATGTCATATACCTGACAATGCTTTCCATCCCAACCCTCCTGCTCCATTATGAGAGCTCATAAATAAGACATGCACAGTGCACTATCTGTTTATGATCCTCTCCAGACATCACTCCCTTCTCAAAACTCACCTGTCATACTTATCACCCACCTTCCAGTGCATATATTGGAAAAATCATTGCGATATTTAGTTTTGAAACATTGTTTCAATAACTACACGTGTGTAAGTGCCAGACTTCACTTTGAAACCGGTAAAACGTTTATTTATTTAATCTCAGCCTGCCTGATTTGACAGTCGCACAAAGCCATATGGCAATATTGATTTTATTTTGATGTCATGCAGTCATCAGTGTTTGAGTTACTGAAGAGAGAGTGTTTATTCTGTGTAAATATTAAACGTGGGGCTGAGAGACTCAGATCATTATCATGTGAAGATGATGAAAGTGATCTTTCAAAAAGGTATCAGAGATTGATTAGCTGAGGGTAGATTCGCAGTATCAAACAGAATAATGAGAATGGCCTGGGGCGATACGAACTGTTCTCATGTCATTGATTGCTCATTATTGACTTGCCTAGTTCCCCTCCAACATTTGGCTTCCTCATAAAGGCAATTAAGGTTCTTAAAGAACTTGTTATCTAGAGATTATGGATGGTATTTGCTAGTAGTTTGTTTTTGTTTTTGGCAGCAGCATTGCAGAAATGTAAATTGGTTGTTTTTATTCAGAACTTTTTTTTTTTCTGTAGTTGTGGGTATATGAAAGAGGTTTCTGGATGTGCACGGACATTTTTGTCTAGAGAGACTGGACAGATAGACTAGGAAGCTTATCCACAGCAGACTGGTCAAGCTCAAGGTTCCTACCTTTTGACCACTATTTCACTTTACCATGATTTTGTGCAAACATAACTTAAACAAATATAAATACGTTTTTTTTAACACATTTAATTTAAAAGTATAGTTACACTCTAAAAAAAAATCTGTAAACATAGGGTACAATGTACTGTATAATTTGAAGGACTTTTTCTGTATTTATTTTTTTATAGGTGTTTTACCAGTATTTTGAATTTTACACTGCATATGTATTATATGATATTGCATCAATTCAAAATATATAGTTGTAAATTATGTGTGAGTATGCGCTCATATGTGTGAAAATAGTATAACAATTTTTTTTGTGTGCTTAATTTTTTTATTTTAATTTTAAGTGCAATTATATTCACTTTTTTTATTTGCTCACTTGGTGTCCCCCCAGTTTAAATAGACATGATGCTGTCTCTTATTTCCAAATTTTGTTGGAAGACAGCATTTCAAAGTATGAATTTTTTTTCTTAAAGAGATGGCATGATTCACTTTTTTTAAGCACGAGAGAGCAAATAGTTTTTAGACATGATGGAGGATGTACTGAAACAGGATATATTCATCTTCCCCATGGGTGCCACGGCTCAGTGTGTGTGGAGGACATGTGATAACCGCTAGGCCACTGTTTCAACCATTTATCATGGTTTTGTCGTCTCCATTCCTAATAGTCTGTTAGAAAAGTCTTTGTAGCCCACTCCACTTTATGGATTGCAAACACGCTTGCACTCTTTTAATTTTGGCTTAATGCACTCATTTACATTTTAGCTTAGCTTGTCATGACTAAGCCTATACCCTGAACCCTAATGTGGCTCATTTTGGTTTATTTTCTTCTTCTTCGTACTTTCGCCTCTAGCTTCAAAGCTCAGCAAACTTAACCTTGCGTCTCCTCCCCCGCAGCAAAGATATGACACAAGACACCACAAAAGATCTTGTCCTCTCTGCTAATGCAGTGTGCCACTTGAGCCACATGCTTCTCAACTCTGTGAGGAAAGCAGGTTTTTTCCGACCCATTTATGTCAATTCATTTTGCGATGATCTATATTTCTGTCATTTTTGAGGTCTTTTCTGGCCTTTTTATTTATTGATACGGTGCATATTGCTAGCTTTAAAATGCTGCCCTAACTGAGTGCTCATGCCATGCTAATATACCGCCTCCACTTTGAGTTTGAATTTCATACAGATTTTCTTACTTTAGAGTCAGCCAACAACTTAAAATCCGCCACTGGACTTTTTATTTATTAAACATTTATCTATTTTAGTATTTACACTTTCTCACTATATATTTTAGTTTCCTTTTTTCCCCTCACGGTGTGTCTCCACAGTTACAGCTACAGCTTTTTAACAAAGACTAAAGTTAAAAATATCAATGGCACATGGATATTTACTTTCTTATTATTTCAAGAATATAACATTTCGTAACTTTAACACTTAAAGAACTTTCTAAAGAGAGTACTATAATGTTGTGAAGCATAGTACAGCAAATGTGTTAAGTAAATTAGGTTTGATTATCTAAATGTGACAAATAAAACATATAGTAGATGTAGGTCAACATACTTAGATTAACATACATTATTTTCCATTTACCTCAATGGAAGCCATCCATTTTACAATAAAATAAAATGCTTTTCTTTCATTATACACTATGCGTCATATACTGTCTCACTATTAACCAGTGGTGTAGTCTAGTTTTTTGTAGTGAGTATACTGTGATTTTTCCCTCCCAGCCTCATACTCACCCGTCCCAGAGCAACACCCCATAAGCACCACCACACTCACTAAATAGGGCTCTATGCTTACTTTTATTTTTAGGAGCACTTGTGCTGCTAATTTAAAAACTAAAATAAAATAAAAATAGGAGCACAGTAAGAAAAAATTCAGGGGCACCTTCTGATCAATAACAAAAATTAGCCTTCCCATTACGAAGTAATATTGGACTCCTTAAAGTGATTTACAGGGGGATTTTTTTTTTTAACTTCATTGAATATATGTTATCTTTTATGTCAAATTAAAGTGTATTTTTATATGCTTTTTTTTCTTATTATTAAAACAATTGAATAAGAAGAATAAGTTACAGATCAAATAAAATAAGTATTAACAATTTTATTTGTCTCCACAGTTACAGCTACAGCTGTTTGATTTCCTGTAGCTTCCTGTAGCTTTCCTGTAGCTCAAATAGTAGAGCATGGTGCTAGCAACGCTGAGATCATGGGTTTGATTCCCAGGGAAAGCAAGAGCTGATAAAATTGTATAACTGTAACTTGAATGCAATGTAAGTCGCTTTGGACAAAAGCATCTGCTAAATGTAAAAAAAAAAAATGTAACAAAATTCATTTGCACTACAGAGGTGGCACAGAAGAACACAAAAGTAGCTTATAGTATTGTAATATTAATTTACATACATTTAATGATGCTCAGAGGTGGCATGGGTGCAATTAAATTCATAAATTCAGAGAGATTAATGTTTTAAATATAAAGTTTTGAATAAAGAAATATTCAATGATTTAAATAACTGAAATGATACTTTAAAAATGATACTAAAACTGCCATTAGGTGGCAGCAATTACTGATTT
>JAFVLL020005620.1:71814-126635 GCA_021397915.2 Tor tambroides | reverse complement strand
ATACACTTTTTCAGTTATTGAATTTTTTAGGAAGGTTTGTCAAGTGGCTTCAAAAACAAGACACGTTTTTAAATTAATAATTTTAATTTAATACAGTTAAATTAATCAAATTAATTTTAAAAAGTACAAGCTGAACGTCACCCTGAAACATAACCGTTACTTATCAGACTACTCCTTTAATTGAGACATTTATTCATGAATTTCATTATAAACAGGCGGAAAAAACACAATTAGGCCTACGGGAAAAATTTTATGTCGGAGCGTGATCTGAGCAGAGTTTGGTTTACCGGTGAGCGTGAGCGAAACATTAGCGGAGCGTTTGCTTTGGCCGTGAGCGACTGAGCGAAGCGCACGCCCCAAGAGCGGAATATTGAGCTGAGCGTCACGCCGCTCCGCTTCGCTCACATGATCTGCTAGCAACCACCAAAATACTGTGGAAACAACCTAAAACACCATAACTACCCTGAACATCCAAGAAATGACCTAGCAACTATGCAGAATAAAATTAAATTAAAAACATGTATTATTATTGTTATGTAATCAAAATAATAATAATAATAATAATAATAATAATAATAATAATAATAATAAATGTAAAATAATGGGGGAAAAAGTTTATGGCCTGTAAGAAATATTTATTATTTCAAATTCCATTAGCAGGTGTCAAAAAAGGAATTTTGGACACTCTCACATACAGTTTTGTGAAATCATGTAAGAACAATGAAACATCCTACTCACTGAAGCATTCTGTCCACCATTTCACCTACTATTTTAAATATTAGTATGCATTAGGCAGTGCACATTCCAAACATTCATTTTAATGCACTCATGAACTCCATTCATTCCATCTCACACAAACACACGTGCATATTACTTCACACTTCTAAAAGGCTTCTTCTGGACCTCTACACACACTCATCCATTTCTTCCCATTCGCCCATCATAATCAGCCAGCACTGTGTTCATTATCACTCACTGGCTAGTGGTTAATGCAGTGTGTGGTCTGCGAAGGGACAGAGGAAGTGCAGCGATGGGCAGTAATGAGAGAGCTCCAGTTCGGGTGACTTAACTCATCAACCGGCACTCAGATGTAATTGTTCCACAGTATCAGCAGACTCAGACACTTTAATGAGGAACCTTTCACTTTCCCTGTGATATCGGCCATGGCCAAACGCCAAGACGTCCGAGATATCCGTCAACCATTACCGCTCAATAGCACAAGACTCTGTGTGAGTGTTCCTTTATAGGTGCAAAAAGGTGAATCTCACAAAAACATCTCCAGGTCACATTCCGCCACAAATTTATAATTGCTCATTTTTCTTATTTTACTTTTTTGTTATTTTTTAGGATTTTGCATGGTGACATTGTTTTAATGACAAATAAATTAAAGCCCTAAAAACTGAATTCTCATCATCATAATGCATCAAGATGTTCTATCATGGTCATGGTCACACACAAAATATATATACTGTACTGTATATACAATGTAAAAAGTCATTTTATTATTACTATCAATATTACTGTATTATTATTTGATTTTAATGTATTATTATTTATATTATTATTGTTATTTTATTTTTCATTTATCTTATTTTTAATTGTCAGCATGGTAATACACTATACGAAATATTGTAATTAATTTTTTTGCTTTATGGTAATGAGAATTTGGAGGGGAAAATGTGTTTTACGACAATAATGCCACAATACAAAACATCACAATCATATTAATATTGAGATGACATCAGACTATTTTCATCATTCTAATGGTGCTTCCTAAGTCATTACTGTTTTTTATTATTGCATATTTAATGATCTGAACAACCCCTAACCCTAAATATTAACCCAGAGTATTACATCGGTCAGTCAGCAACCACCCAAAACACCTTAGCAACCACCAGCAACACTTTAAAACCATGCCAGGAAGTTTTGTCTGTCCACATACCAGTGCTCAATGCTCACGAATGACAAAAATGTAAATATCTATAGTCTTTTTTGTAGTATAAAAACTCTGAGAACAGCTGGCACATTTCTGGGGCATGTGCTCAGAAGGCACTTAACGGGGTTAGTTTACAATGCCGTTTCTCACAGTAGGGATCATTTTGTCTGGATCCTGCAAAGAGAACATAAAATAGGACAGGCTACACACTGGTGAATGAAGCGGTGCATATGAAGACTTCAGTCTGGGAGGCATGGCTTTGGGAATGTGCCATTAACAACAGACCATAAAAGTGTCAAAAATCATAACAAATGGCAGGTGTCCAGCATTGAGAGGCAATGCAATCTCTAAATAGGCATAATGCTGATCTACTGCAGTGTAAATCAGCATTCATTCACATATTCAGCACGATTTGCCACTTGGATCTGACGGTAAATGTTTTTCTATTTCTGATTTCTTGAAATGCAGCCCATGCAGAGCAGATTGTTGCACTATAACTGCACCAAAACCATTGAGCTGAATCACTAACTGATATTGAACCACACTGATGGACCACAGCAATCCAAATAGAGCTGGATGTGAGCATGTTGCAAAGTTTAATAAGCGTAAAAATGCATACATTATCCCCGTGGTGCTCCTCTGTCATTTTTGATTGAAAAATGTTATGTTTTGTTATGTTTTACTTTATCGGAATGGTTCAAACCTAGGTAAAGGTATCGTATGTCAACACCCACCCACCCACCCACCCACCCACACACACTCAAACTCATGAAAAAAAGATTTGCCCGCATTTGGAACACAACTTGTTTAGATTCATTGCTTTGATTTTCTCACCATTTTAGAGTAAAACAAGTTTTGGGAAATATAAACTTGATATAAAACTTAAAAGTAGTATTTTTGTGAACTTTTCATAATAATAAACTTTAAGTGAAAAAAGTTTGAAAAAGTAAAACAAAAATTGCATCACAGGAATAAAGTATATTTTAAGATATTTTCAAATAGAAAGCAGTCATTTTAAATCATAAATTTTTCACAATATTACTGTTTTTACTTCATTTTTTAACAAATAAATGCAACCTTGGTAAGCAAAAAAGACTTTGCGGTCTTAAAAATCTGCAAATTTTAAACCGTTTTTGGTTGCTATCAGTTTGCATTCATTTTTACCTCTCGCTCTCTCATTGTTTTTGTCCATATCTGCTTCACTACAGCAGCATCATGATGTTATTTGAGGCTCTTGTGTCAGGAGTCTTATCTGCGGGAGTTTCTGATCCTCTCCAGGAGGGTGTCAATAACAGCAAAGTGTCTGCAGCGGACCGTGGGATCACGCAGGCGGCCCATCTCATGCTGCTGAGAAAGGTTACTACAGCTCAAAAAAAGAGGCACGGGATCGTTAAACAGCCCCTTTTGGCAGCTATAGCCTTTTCCCAGAATGCTCGAGGGCAGAGTCAGAGCGATTTTGATTTTGATTTCCTTTTTCTATTTCTAGAGGTAAATTGTATTGCTGAGAGTTTGCTCAGGAGACAAAATAAGAGTTCTCAGTTACGTTTCATATAACTATCAACTTTATAACACATATAAGAGATACAGTATATCTCTTTTGAAACTCTAGAGAAAACGTTTCTTGGATCTTCATGTGAGGAGAAAATCAAAAGTCTCCATTTATTCACTATTGATCTCAGTGATGTCTAAGAAAAATCTCATAAAGAGAAACCTGGTGAAAAACTGGTGAAACTGTTCTTTGAAATTAACTCAAAGAACTAGTCCGCAGAGAACAGTCTTTCCCATTTGACTGAGGCAATGGGTTACAGGTAACAATGTAGTAAATAATGTTCAGCTTCTTGCACAGACAAATTGTTTCACTTCATAAGATGTCAAAGTATCGCCAGGAGCCACGAATATTCATTTTGTACATTTTTTTTTGACTCTCAAAGTGATGGTAGCGTTGATGTGCATTTTATGAATCACCAAGGGCTGTGGTTTCAGCTAACAATCTTCTTTATACTGAAAAAAAGTCACCTACATCTATGGCCCGAAGGATAGATCTGATGAAAAATGTTGCCTGTTTTGAAACAATTGTCACTCAGAAATGTCTAGTAAATTTCACAAATAATTACAAAGAAATTGCAAGTAACACATTAAATTAAACATGAAATTAAGTAACTGAAATAATATTTTCTTGAAAAACATACTCCAACAATCATTGTTTTATTTACAATTTAGAAAAAATACTTTATTTCAGTTAACATTTATTATAATTTATGTAACAAAAAAAATGTTTTTATGGTTTAACTATAATAAACCTGTTATATGTAAATAAAAATATAAATATAGAATATTAAATTCTAAGTTTGTATCTTTCAGTTCTGAGAATTTTCTCAAAAAAAAAACAAAAAAACTGTGAGATAAAAAGTCACAATTACCTTTTTTATTTTTTTAATCCATATGTGACCCTGGAGCACAAAAGCAGTCTTAAGTGGCTGGGGTATATTTGTAGCAATAGCCAAAAATACATTGTATGGGTCAAAATTATCAATTTTTCTTTTATGCCAAAAATCATTAGGATATTAAGTAAAGATCATGTTCCATGAAGATATTTTGTAAATTTCTTACCGTAAATATATCAAAACTTCCTTTTTGATTAGTAATGTGCATTGCTAAGACCTTCATTTGGACAACTTTAAAGGCGATTTCCTCAATATTTAGATTTTTTTGCACCCTCAGATTCCAAATATTCAAATAGTTGTATCTCAGCCAAATATTGTCCGATCCTAACAAACCATGCATCAATGGAAAGCTTATTTATTCAGTTTTCGGATGATGTATAAATCTCAATTTTGAAAAATTTACACTTAAGACTGGTTTTGTGGTCCAGGGTCACATATTGGAAATGGGCTTTCATCGTTTTCTGTTTGAATACATTTTAAAACAGTTCATTCCTGTGATGCAGAGCTGAATTTTTAGCATCATTACGCCAGTCTTCAGTGTTACACGACTCTTCAGAAATCATTCTAAAATGCTGATTTGCTGCTCACGAAACTGGAAGACAAATTAAACAGTTTTCCTCCAATTACTGTAAGCACATCACAATCATTTAAGTCTAAAATGATTACTTCATCGAAATGTGCAATCAATATACATCATACTTACACAGCAGAATAACAACAACCAGGTCTCTTTCTCTAATGACATTTCTGGTCGCATTCACGAATGCACATGCTGTCAGTGAATTTTCCGTATCTGTCTTTCACTTCAAACACAGTCGATGAGGCATGCAAGGTGGTGGAACAAATAACCCAGGTTGCATTGCCCTCAAGAAAGCGAATTAATGAGGTTTTAATGGTCCCACGCAGCCCCGCCACCTTAATCGCTCAACTGCAGTTATGCAAATGACACAACTTGAAGGCAAACATAAGCAGATGATAACAAAACGCCGGAGTTGGGGGATAGAAAAATGAAAGAGTAGCGAAGACGCACAGAGCAAAACCAATATTTAAATGAATCGTTTGATATGGTTTCAAAGAGAATGTTTAACTTCTTTTGTTTCAACATGATTCAAGGCACACAAGGGAAACAAAAACAGTCAATCACACGCAGCTCTTGCCTCACGAGTTATAACGCTCTCTTATTAAGACGCACGCGGAACATTAAGAAGAAATATGAGCACCCCTGCATGCGCTTAACTCATATTTTCCGGTCTCTGCTTTGATGCATGTGTGAAGATGTTAAGGGTCACTGAGGGATGTCGTAAGACTGAGGCGCAACTTGGCAGAGACTTGGCAAACATGACGAGAGGGAAGAACGGCGATCTGTGATTGCGAGAATTAATGAATGAAGCTGGAAGTAAGAAATATGAAAAATGAGTGAAAACATTTGAATATGTACATAGACAAGTGCTTGGCGGCTAACATGAGAAGCTGCATTGGTAATAGACATGCCCACGGCGCCGCATAGTAAAATATGGCATAACACTTTAGAATAACTTCCATTAATATGGCTTTAATGCACATTATACTGTATAAGGCTTCAAGGAATAGTTGAAAAATGAGAATTCTTTCATCATTTATTCACTCTCGTGTTGCAAAAAACATTCTTTCATGGAACACAAAATTCTATTTTGTTCCATTCTAATGTCATTGGTTCTTGCACGTTTCACAACATTGAAAACTTGCATGTGCACATTTTTAGCAAATAATAACTTTAATTATACTTTTCTGTGAGCCAAATATACAGTGCCGTGAAAAGGTGTTTGCCCCCTTCCTGTTTTTTGTTGTTGTTGGGTTTTTTTGTTTTTTTTTTCATATTTGTCACACTTAAAAGATTCATATCATCAAACAAATTTTAATATTACACAAAGAGTAAATACAAAATGCAGTTTTGAAATAATGATTTAATTTATTAAGGGGAAAAAAGCCATCCAAACCTGCCTGGCCCAAAGTCTGGACTTTGATTTGTCCACTCCAAAACCTTAATTTTTTTTTTTTTTTTTTTTTTGAGCCATTCAGAGGTGGACTTGCTGGTGTGTTTGGGATCATTGTCCTGCTGTATAACCCAAGTGCGCTTGAGCTTGAGGTCACAAACTGATGGCCAGACATTCTCCTTCAGGATTTTCTGATAGAGTGCAGAATTCATGGTTCCATCAATTATGGCAAGTCGTCCAGGTCCTGAAGCTGCAGAGCAGCCCCAGACCATCACACTACCGCCACCATGTTTGACTGTTGGTATGATGTTCTTTTTATGAAATGCTGTGTTGGTTTTACGCCAGATGTAATGGGAAACACACCTTCTAAAAAGTTCAACTTTTGTCGCATCAGTCCACAGAAAATTTGCCCAAAAGTTTTTGGGATAATCAAGATATTTTTTGGCAAATGTGAGACGAGACATTGGGTTTTTGGTCAGCAGTGGCTTTTGCCTTGGAACTCTCCCATGGATGCCATTTTGCCCGGTCTCTTTCTTATTGTTGAATCATGAACACTGACCTTAATTGAGGCAAGTGAGGCCTGCAGTTCTTTAGATGTTGTTCTGGGTTCTTTTATGACCTCCTGGATGAGTCGTCATTGCGCTCTTGGAGTAGTTTTGGTAGGCCGGCCACTCCTGGGAAGGTTCACCACTTGTTCCAAGTTTTATCCATTTGTGGATAATGGCTCTGATCGTGGTTCGCCGGAGTCCTAAAGCCTTAGAAATGACTTTATAACCCTTTCCAGACGATACATGTCAACTGTTTTCTTTCTTATCTGTTCTTGAATTTCTTTAGATCGTGGCATGATGTGTTGCTCTTTAAGCATGCTTCACTTTGTCAGACAGGTTCTATTTAAGTGATTTCTTGATTCAACAGGTCTGACAGTAATCAGGCCTGGGTTTGGCTAGTGAAATTTAACTCAGCTCTCTAAAATAATGTAGTTAATCCCAATTCTTTCATGATTTAACAGGAGGGGGCAATTAATTTTTCACATAAGGCCAGGTACGTTTGGACAGCTTTTTTCCCTTAATAAATGAAATCATCATTTAAAAACTGCATTTTGTATTTACTTGCATTATCTTTGTGTAATATTAAAATTTGTTTGATGATCTGAATTTTTTAAGTGTGACAAATATGCAAAAAATTCAAAAAACAGGAAGGGGGCAAAAACCTTTTCACGGCACTGTACATCTTTAATTAAGTAATATAATTATTATACACTATATAGTATGGTAAATATATTGTATAAATTTTATAAATAAAAATATACTGTACTGTATTATACAGTTCTGTATACTGTTATTGTACACACACACACACACACATATATATATATATATATATAGTAACATTTTTAATGTCCTTACTGTATTTTTTGATCATTTTAATGAATCTTTGCTTAATAAAAATATTCATTTATTCCATAAAAAATACCTTACTGAGCCCAAACTTTTCAACTGTATTTACAGCTAAGTATCTGTTAAGCATTGTAGGCAGAAACCGGAACTTGACTTGCACTTGACCAACTTAAATCAGTGAACAGCACTCTTGAAACTTGATTTAGACTTGGCCCTGAAAGACCTGCGACTTGTGAAAATGTCTGATTGTCGTTCAGCTGCAGATCCAAGCACTCACCATTGAAATTAACATTCCGGATGTATCCCAGAAGCTCCTTTCCGTTGATATTGCTCATGCGGGGGCAGAGGCCGGGGTATCCAAAGCAATAGTCCCTGTGCATGCGGTGAAGCGCGTGTGCCATGGCATAAACCGCATCCATCACGAACTGCACCTTCCCTTCCTGCTCGTAACTGGAGTCGCGGCCCACCTTCTCCAGACCTGCACAAACACATACAAAACACACATCCTGAACAAACACGGTCTTTTGAGAGCTCAGCATAAGATGTTTCATTTGGAGAATCCACTCTTGCAGATGCAGTAATTCTCTTCTTAATAAATTGCTATTTAATGTTTCTCAAATGTAGCCACTCATTAGAGTAATTAGCTAATCAAATCCTCGAGGAGGCGCGTGCGCCGGCCATCTGATGCACACGTTTTGCCCGTTAAAGCAGCAAAAATGTGTTCTTTCCAAACAAATATTTTCTTCCATATCTCTCGAGACGGGAAAAGTAATATCACGCCTGCCGTTCGGAACAAATATTCCAGCTGTTGTTGTGCAAAAATTGAATTTGGCTCGGGCATCTATGATTATTTCTCTCATAATCATCAGTGCGCTTTCCAACTTGGTGTATTTTAGCATCGGATGCCTCCGGGAAGATCTTTCTTCTCCTGCCACGCTTTTCGACACAATGAAGGATAAATAAAACGTGGGCAAGGTGAATTAGCAAGACCTGGAGTCCTCCATCGTTTCTGCTGTCAGCGAGGAATTAATAGGCTCCTGTAAATGAAATCCAATCCACTTTTATAGCGCTTTCAGAGCAATGGGAAAATGATGCATTTGGTCCTCCAAAAACTAGATGGATTACCCGACCTGAACAGTGTGATTAATACGACACACAGAACAACAGGCCAGAGAAAACTGACTCCCAGTGTCAAAACAAGGTGAACATCAGGTTTATTTGTGGTCACACCTCCACAACGACAGACCATTCACAATCAAAATCATGAACTATGTTCGGAAAGCAATTCTAGCTGGAAGCCGACTGGTGAAACATATTGGTGAATATTTAAAACAATATAATAGCATAAATAATGTAATAAAATTATTCAAACAAAAATAGAAAATTAATATAATCCTGAATATATTATAAATAATAACATAATAAAATAATAAATATACATAAAATAAAATAAATACACCTGAGTATAATATAAATATATAATGAAGTCATTTTAAATAGTATAACATATATGTAAATTTCTATATATAATAAAAATAATAAATTTATAAAATAATACAAACCTAAATATATTATAAATACATATCTAATATAAATAAAATATATTTAACATTTTTAACATTCTACAATACAGGTTAAGACACAAAACTAGACTAACAATTCAAATACTATATTTGAATATTTAAAATAAATAAATAATATAAACAATAAATGATGCAATGAATAAATAAACATTTTTTAAACATTTTACATTACAAAAGTTACACACACATATATAAGTATACATAAAACATTAATATAATATAATACAATTTAATATAATATTGCAGTATTCAGTAAATAGAGAGCTAGTATTCTATCAACCATGAATCCAACAGCATTTGGCTTTTGTTTGTTGCAAATTTATTCATTCAGCAGATGCTTTCATCCAAAGCGACTTACAAATGAGGAAACATACAAACATGAGCGATTACTCACAAGCAGCCAATACCAGCAGTGCCACAATACACAAGTTCACGCGCTGCCTCCATTCAGAGCTGGAGCTGAGGGGCTTTGAGTGATACTACAATAATCATACAACAATGTCCTGCTTTTATGCTTATTATATGTGTGCAGGCTTGTGTGTGTCTCTGTTGAGCAGGAAAGGAAACAAACTGACGCTTATTGAGTGATTGATGGCAGCACGGATGACGGACAGCTTAATGAGACCAACAAGAGTCGAAATTAAATGTCAATTAGTGGCGCAAATTAAATTCCCTCCCTTTCATCGAAGACCTGCTCACATTTCCCTTCCATCTCTGGAGAACTACTGTTAAAAAGACTAAATAGTTTCCTCTCTCTATAGTTTTGTAGCAGGCTGACAGTATCATAGAAAAAGAAGGATATCTGGCTTGAATTCAGAGCAGATCGTAATGACTGGCAGTGTCATGAATATGCACAAATTGTCCGTTTTCCAATTTTTTTCTTTCTCTCACTCTGAGTTACGTCTCTGTGTGCCAACGTCGAGACAATAATCACCATTCTATATGCTATCTTATGCTAATGAGGACACTTCGGCTACATAATATATGCACATCTGACTGCATTACTCAAGCCAAGCTTGGAAAAACTTCAGTACTTGTCTTTGTCTGAAGCATTCAGGGCTGTTTTTAAAGCTAAAATAAGAAATAGATAATTGCATTTGCAAACAAATGACACCCGATTAGTATTCTGTCATTCTGCAATCTCCGGTGTACACATGTATCTGTAAAAATATATAAACACTTCAAAAATCCAGACACGTTACTTCTTTTTTGTGTATGTGTTTGTTTGTTTTATATATTTAATATATAATTTATTATTATATATGAGTTTTCCTTATGCTCCTGGCTTCTACTTACTGTATAAACAAATGTAGTCATTTAGATGAAATGTAAATATTCATGTATAAACAATTAATATGCATAAACAAACACATTGACATATCAATATATATGCATATTAATATTACATTACATTACATTTACATTTAGTCAATTAGCAAACGCTTTTCTCCAAAGTGACTTACAAATGAGGACAATGGAAGCAATCAAAATCAACAAAAGAGCAAAGATATGCAAGTCCTATAACAAGTCTCAGTTAGCCTAATACAGTACACATAGCAAGGTTTTTTTTTTATTTATATAATAAATAAAAAGAAAACAGATACAATAGAAAAAGAGTAGAGCAAGCTAGTGTTAGAGGCCTTTTTTGCTTTTTGTATAATAAATAAAAGAAAACAAATCGATAGAATACAAAAAGATTAGAGAAGCTAGTGTTAGTTGTTGTTATTTTTTAATATTAATACAATATTAATTCTTTTTTTTTAATTTTTGGATTATTAAGAAAGACGCTTTGTCTCCAGTTTGTGAACCCTATTAAAAAAATAAAAAATAATAAATAAATAGAAATTTTATATATATATATATATATATATATATATATATATATATATATATACATATTTTAACTAAACTGTATATTAAAATATATGAATATAACGTGAGCAAGGTGAATTAGCAAGATCTCTGTTTCTATTTCTATTTAATATTTTAGATAAAATATTATTTAAAAACAAAATTAGTCAACCACGAAATGAAATTACTCCATTTGTATAACTATAACAGTTATAATGTAAAAACATTCAAATTAACATTAAGTGATGCATTCATTCTCTTTCTAATAGGTCCAGTTTCACGACCTCACAAGCATCATCTTTCTCAAGGCATAATAATATCCCAAGATATATTTAAATGCATTAACTTAGCTTGAAATAGCAAGACTGCAATTTTTATCAATACATTACATGTCTGATAAAGTACTTAAAAATCAAACCGAAAAGGCACAGTTTGACAGGATGACGCGTCTGCCTGCGGCTGCTGCAAAACAGCACAAAAAGCCAATGCGTCTGACCGGGTTCCACACAGCCGATCCTGTTTGCCATTGGAGAGCACATTTCTGAACCCATCACTGCAATTTCTCCAAGCCTGATGGGATTCCTGAACTTCAAAATGAGACTGACACTCATGCTGTCCGAGACCCGATGCCCTCTTTCCCCGAGTCATTACGGCTGACGCAGCAGCCCTGTTTGCTGTCACCGCTCCAATGCGTGTTTTTAAGCAGCTCTGATTTATTTGAGGAAAGGCTAAACACATCCTGACATCAGTTATTTTATTTCAAACCGTTCTCCCCTCTATAATTTTCAGCAGGTTAGTCTTTGTGTAAGCGCTCGGATGGTGGAAAGAGTCAAAGCACGCGTGGCGCTAGAGACTAGTCTTATTGTTGGCAATAAGACGGAGCGTGAAATCGCATTAAGAGTTACGGCTGAGGTTCTGCCACCTTGTGCTCTCCAGGGCTTGCTGGGATACGGTTTGCTGGGAAGGCGAGACCAGCTGAGCTCTTGACACCAATCTAACAACAGTCGGATTCGTCTCGTCAGCCGGAGCAGCCAGGTGTGGCGTCTGCACAGGAAGTCATGCTCGTGCGCTTATTTAGACTTCCTGTTTCAGCAGAGAAACGGCAAGGTGCGAGTCCCAACTGATGACGCTGGGTTTTAATTACGACTCAGTCAGGGTAATAAATTACACAGCGCAGCAGAGGAGTCTCGCACATAGAGAGAGCGGATTCATTGCTTTCAGTGCACGAGGCCATATGGAGAAATAAAAAAGAAAAATGATGAGCAAAGCACAAATGGGGAGGAACCTCACGAAACATGTCCAGCTCATTTTACACCACAAAACCTAAAGAACCAATTGAGAGAATTTATTTAACATAATTTTCTGCCTAAAACGCACATCCTCACCTCAATTCACCATTGTTGTGATTTAAATAAAATAAAAAAAATAATTACATTTTAAAATATAAAATTAAATAAATGATAAAATAAAAAATAAAGGATAAAAGCTAAAATAAAACAAAATTAAATAACAATGACAAAAATAATGAATCAATATGAACATTAATATTAACTATATAATAATATTTAAATAAGTATTTATACATCATTGTAGTATTGTGGCACGACCTCCAATTTATTATTTTACAAATAAAAAAAATATATATATCTGCATTGCATTTTTATGAAAATTAATATGAATCGCCATTAAAAATAATGTGAATTACAAGAACTAACTACAGTAACTAAATAAATAAAAGAAAATATCTTAATGCATTACATTAGTTGGAATTACTGGTGTGCTTATTATGATGAAAATATTGTAACTTTTAAAAACATGGATGGATGGATGGATGGATACAATTATTAGTAGTATTAAAAATAAGTAAATAAATAAATCTAAGGATGCCAGTGTGCATATTACATCCACCAGTCTGGTTTGACTCTGATCTGCCACGTTAAAGCAAGTCCAGGACTGCACAGAATTGCACAGAATTTGGTTTCACAGGAAAAAAAAGAGACACATCTGTATGTTAAGTGCCTGTCACAGAGTTAAAACTGCTTGTCACAAGGCCAGAAGATGTTGTAATAAAAGCAGAGCATGTGAATTCCAGCTTGACACCGGGTTTCTGAGGGCATGATGGGAAAAAAGCAGCTCCTTTAGCATTCACAGCATGGCACTCCAAACACCGCCTGCCTTCTTCAAAAACCCCTTTACTCCATTATGTCTCCTGTCTGAGAAGACTAGCACTCTTATGTCTGAGAGATCAATGGGTCTGAAGAGAGTGCGTGATCTTCACAAGTGCGATGATGAACCACAAAACTCTCAGTACAGCCGAGAACATCAGTCTTCCATCGTTCCGCTAATAATGCCATGCCTGTTACCCAGCGAGAGCTAATAGTGCTATTATTTAAGGAGATGAAGAAACATTTCTTTGTCTTTTTATCAGAGGCACATGGGAGTTTGTTCACTTTTGCGTTCTGATCTAGAGTTTCAGATGAAACAGAAATAAAGTGCTTTTGCACGGCACAGCAATAGCTCCTCGTCCTTATATGTTGTAAAGTTAAAGATAGCATTCCTACTCAACTAGTCACTGCATCATTTTTGCACGAAATGAACTTGTCACATCACTAGCGGCCGCCGCAGCTCAGGTCTCCTCAAATGACCAGCTCTCATTGAAAATAAATGATTTCCAGTTGCTTTGTCGCTGCAAATCGCTGTCAGTGTGACCGAGATGGAGGGAGAACAAGAACTTTACAACCAAGACGATGAGATAGAAAGAGTTCACAAGCAGCATTTGGGTTTGTAGGACAGTCTGTGAAGAGTCTCAAACTACAAAATAGTTGTAAACAGCACCTCAAGGGTTAATATTTTATCCTTAAATCAGACCAGTAACATGCATGTGTCCCAAATCGCACACTCATTTAGTCACTGACTGCTACTTATGTATTAAGATTAAAAAATATATATATAATAATATAAACAATCATTCAGAAGTTCAAGGTTGGGATATTTAATTGTTTATTTATTTATTTACTCAATTTGCTTTTTTTTTAGAAATTAAAAATGTATACTTTTAGTCAAATTAATACTTCTATACTTTTATTAGACTTTTATTTTGAAATTAATACATTTGATAAGCAAAAATACACTTTTAAAAACATCAGGCTGACCAAAGTGTTTTACAGTTAGTTAGAATAATAATTAATTAATATTTATAACATATTTTAACACAATAATAATAATAATAATAATAATATATTTGTTGAACAAATATAAAAGTTATTTATTTATTTTAAAAATAAATTAATACTAAAATTTAGCTAGTTGCCAAGGCATTTCTCACATTTCTTATTTTAAATGTTGCTAAATGTACAAATGCTCGATGTACTAAAATAACTGAAACTGAAATAAGAATTAATAAATGACATAGACATCTATGAAAACAAAACAACCAAAAACAACAAAAACACAACAAAATTCAAACTATGGTTCAAAATGTGGATAAAACCTAGTATCTCAATGATACTAAAATAACAGTGATCCAAATCAACAACACTTTTGACAGACTATAAACAGGAAAGAAACAAAAAGAAATGCACACATAAAGCCGTCCACAAACTCCTCTGCATCAGTGTGATCTTGTTCAAACTCTCAGGGCTTTTGAATGCTGTAGATGACACAAATAACATCTAAATAAAAGCGCAACTCTGTATGATGTGAAAGTCCCCACAATCAAGTGGCTGAAGGGACGGCTCTTGGGAAAACAGCGCCACAATTTTCTCACCGCCCATGTCAACACTAATGCACATCCGTATCTTTGTGAAGCGTTTTTTGAATCTTTATGTACCCGCCTCAAAAAAAGACACATCATTGGCCACATTCCTGTCAGGACAAAAAAAAAAAAAAAGCTCTTTCATGTCCAAAGATGCTTCAGCCAGGTAGAAGTGTCGTTTCAAATATTTATAGACTCATTCTTGTAGACAGCGATGGCCGTGCTGCCGTTAGGCCATCAGCGCTCCGGTGATCCTACACAGCCCAGACATTAAATACTACACACGGCAGGCCTTCCATACTGCTGTTTTCTAAATTAAACCATCGATTGCCAGCATCGATATATCTAATGACTGAAGACAGTGAAGCGGAGCTGAAACGCCAGGCTCGTCTGTAATGAAGTTGCGGATGGTGTCTCATTAGGTCAATGAGTGAGTAAACAAAGGCTGTTAGTTGCACAATAACTTCCACCACAGGTGGAAAATCACACAAACACGAGTGTGGAGAGTATTTGAGCTCTGCGCGCACTCTCTGACGATTTTATTAATGAGAAGTGGGCGGAATCGTGACCTTTGCATCATCAACATGGAAAACAATCTGCCGGCGTGGAATCAATCACGAGGCCGCATGTCGTAGCGACACGGATCACAGCAGCGGTGTAATTAAAGAGGCCTGATTGCTTGTAAAGAGTGACACTCTGTAGTTTAGATGGAGAGGAGTGGACGCCTGGGAAATATATTCATAGACTGGACAAGATGAACAGTTATAATATCCAACTGCATATAAACTCTACTACAACTGAGCTGGCACTTCAAAAATATGACAACACCACGTCATTTTAATTAAAAAACTCACAGGACATAGAAACATTGGGTATTTTTTACCCAATATTTAACCAACTGTTTTTATTGATACTATCGCATGCATTGCACTGCGCAATAGCATTTTTTAAATGTTTTTGAAAGCCTCTTATGGTCACCAAGGCTCTTATGGTCACCTCTCCTTAACAAGTCACATGGTTTGAGGAATAACTCATGTCTGGAGCACAAAAATGAGTTAAACACTGAGGTTTAATATTTAAGGTTAGAGGGCTTGTCAAATCCCTAAGCCTAATTCTGAACACTAGTAACAGTGACGTTATACTTTAGCAAACACTGAAAGCGCTCTATTTCGGTCACTTTTCATTACCCACATCTCCTGTTTCCATTACGCTTAAACATAGTTATAAAAACACATCCCTGGGCTCAGTGTCCCCTGATTCTGCACACATGACCAGCATTATGAGTCCTGTGCTTTGTTTTTTTTTTGGTATGTGACATTGGCCTTGTGGCTTGAGCTACTGCATGCATTAAAATGAGAGAGTGACGCACGCAGAGAGGTTTGCATCAGCTGTGGCAGCCTGTCAATAACATTTCCACATGCACTTGGAAGTGGATGGAAGCTTCATAATGAGAGAAAAACGATATCAATTAGACAGCTAAAGCTGTCATTATTCATTGTGCAATCATTATTTTCATACAGAAATGGCCTGTGAAAACCAAGATGCACAAATTAAGTCAAACCTGACATAACAAATCTCTCATATATATATACATTGTGTACAGATGCATATATGCAAACCAACACACACAGTGATGTGATTAATGTTTTATATTAAGGCATTAAAGCATGTAGCTTTAATTAAAATGTAATTTTGCATTAAAGCATGTCGCTGTAATGCGACATAAAAATGCACCTGGCATTTTGTGCCACTACAAACTCCATCACTGGCTGACATCAAAATCTATTGTGACCGCCACACTGACCTCGATTCTTCATCCACTAAAACACACTGCAAAACAAGCAGGTGAGATCCTTCACAAACATGCTGCTGCATACAGAGTAAACATTAAACAAATATTCACTTTTAAATCAAAGAGTAAAGGTTCCTACATTATATGATAATAAAATCTGTTTAGAGTTACTTTATTGTCTTGGACCCAAAGCTGTAATAATACTCAACACATACAGTACTATAACACAATACAACAACATTTAAGAGGAGGGGAAAAATGAATTGTGAGATGTAAACTCAGTTGTCCAAGAAAAAAGTCAGAATTGTGAGAGTTAAACTCAGAAATCAGAGAAAGAAAAAAAAACAATTGGGAGATTTAAATTCTGAAAAAAGTAATAATTGTGATAAAAACTCAAAATTGCCAGAGTTTAACTAAGAATTCAGAGAATTGTGACTTGTCTTTCCATTCTGACTTTTTCTCAACAGAATTCTGAGGAAAACAAATTTGAATTGTGAGATTTAAACTCAGAATTCTGAGAAAAGAAAACAATTATGAGATTTAAACTCAGAATTCTTTAAAAAAGTAATAATTGTGACATGTAAACTCAGAATTATAAGAAAAAAAGTCTGGTTAGTAAGAGTTCAACTTAGAATTTAGAGAATTGCCACAGCTTACAAATCTGACTTTTTTCTCAGAATTGTGAGATGTAAACAGAATTCTGAGGGGAAAAAATCTGAATTGTGAAATTAAAAAAAAAAAAAAACAATTGTGAGATTTACACTCAGAATTTTGAAAAAAGTAAGAACTGTGAGTGGAAGTCAAAGTTATGAAATGTAAACTCAGAATTATACGAAAAAAGTAAAAATTACTTTTTTTCAGAGAATTCAGAGAAGAAAGTCAGAATTGCGAGATGTAAACTTAGAATTATAAAAAAGAAAGTCAATTGTGAGAAAAAAAATCGAAATTGCAGGATGTACAGAAAAAAGTCAGAATTGCTAAATGTAAACTCACAATTCTAAGAAAAAATGCAGAATTGATTCGTAATTGCAAGATATAAACACACAATTCTGAGAAAAACAAGTCAGATTTGTAAGATGGAAACAGAATTTTGGGGGAAAAAGTCAGAAGTGTGAGATAAAGTGTCACAGTCACCTTTATTTTTTTGTCCTGTGGAGGAAACAAGCTTCCATATTTATCTGCTACAACTAAGTTGCTAAAAGAGTGTGCTGCTTCCATGAGGACTTTTGGGTGTGATGATTTGTTCATGTGTTTGAAGAAACAGTGTGATGAAGTTTTCCGCTTTCCTGATGGCTCCGTTGTGTTTCGGGTGTGAAAAACAGCTCATACTGCGAATGACTGAGACGTCATAAAATGTGAGTGGTGGCGGTGTGTGTAATGTATAATTATGTTCATTATGTCAAACACATTCTATCAGAAGTGGCGGAAGTTTCCTAATATAAAAGCCGAGGGTTGCGTTCATTCCCCCTAGTGCACTTTTCTAAGTGCGCATTCACAGAGACATTAAAATCCTGTGTCACTCACAATGGCTTTCTTACTGCTCAACAGCGAATTTCATTCTCCTCTATATTGTAGATTTAATAGCAGCTCTGCTCTGAGTGTGTTATTACTTTTTGTATTATATAGTCAGTCGTATTGTGGATTTTCCTGCTCATTTGAAAAAATGAAAGTTTGATGTGCAGTGTAGAGATAATCTAAAGTTAGCATTGCAGCTCCATCTACAACTAAGCTGCACAAACATCAGTTTATTAATACATTAACACTCACATTTACATGCTATTGCCTATACAGTATTCAGCCATGAACAAAAAAAGGTTAAGGATGTAAACCTTGAAATAGACTGTTATACAAACAGCAAGAATATGCATCCATAATCCATAATAACGCTTCCTCCAGTGAAAAAAATCCATCGCTTTTTGTTCTCTTACATCAAAATCCAAAATTTTTTAGAACTATTTTTTTTGCTTGTAAACGATGCTTGATCTGTGCATATCTCTCTCCTGATGCAGAGTGATAGGAATCGGTCAACAGACCGCTTATCGCTTTTCTCAAGACGATAACTGATGGACTGGAGTGGTGTGGATTACTTGTGGATTATTGTGATGTTTTTATCAGCTGTTTCGACTCTCATTCTGACGGCACCCATTCACTGCAGAGCATCCATTGGTGAGCAAGTGATGGAATGCAACATTTCTCCAAATCAGATGAAGAAACAAACTCATCTACATCCTGGATGGTGTCAGAGTGAGTAAATTTTCAGCAAATTTTGATTTTTGGTGAAATATTCCTTTAAAATCTGCTGTCATACGCCTCAGCAGACGGCTGTGTTATCTGAATTGTAATGCTGCAGCTCAAGGTGGATATTCAGGCTCTGTTGACCGACACAGTCATGGTCACTTTGTTAGTCTGACCCTGGTTTGTCTGGGCTCATTTTGTTGGGTGAGGTTGTAGGACTGTAGCAGTCTCTCATGCGCAGTGACGCACTCAGGTAGACGAGATCTTCTCTCTGTCACGAGCTCTGTGCTGCCCTCAAATTAGCGCAGTGACTCACGACACACACTGAGCTTCCTCTCCATCTGACCAGCATTTTTGTGTGTGTGTGTGTGTGTGTGTGTCAACAGGCAGCTCCATGCTGACAACAGATTGGTTCCCTATTGTTGTTACAACATTTCCCCCGGCTTTCTGTATCATAACAAATGTAGAGATCAGCCCATATTATTTTTTTAAACATTAATACTAGTTATTTTTATTTAGGGTTTGACAACCAATACAGAAATGATTTTGGTAACACTTTTTCAATAAGGGTTAATTCATTAACATTTATGTTAATGTATCATTATTTAAAAATAAACTTTTTTATAGCATTTGTTAATCTACATTAATTTCATTTAAAAATATGCTATTGTTCACATTCATAATATATGAAGTTATACTGAATTACACAAAAAAGTATATAAACAAATTAACATTAACTAAGATAAATGCTGTAAAAGTATTGCTCATTGTTTGCATATGTTAGCTATTGCATTAACTAATGTTATTGTATAGAACATTATTATACAGTGTTACATTATGATGTAAACATCTCAATGAAAAAAAAAAAGCCAGTTATAATCAATGGACCAATCAGATGAATCTGGAAGAGGGTCAGATATCTCGAGTCTATCGAATGTTTACTTTTGCAACTTTACCAAACAAGTTGTAACTATGTCAGCATAAGGAATGAGAGTTAATGTACCCATAAACATGCCTTCTGTTAAATTATATTGTCTATTATATTGCTCTGTCTAGCCGTTTTTAATGCAAGAGTGTGTTCTGTATGAACGGCCCCCTAGACTGTCACATGTGGCCTCTTATAAGACAGGAGAGAGGAAAGAAGGGTGCAATGAAGTCAGACACTGGAAACGGTCCAAATGTCACCCAGCCGTCTGTCTGAAGGCTTACGGCAGGAACACACTTTGTGTGCATTGACTGCTCAAGCTGTGGCACCTGACAGCCTCACACAGACGTGTCACTTCCTGTCCATACAAAGCAACGCACTTAGGCCTTGCTTCAAACCATTTCGCTTTTGTTGCATTTTCCTTTTAAAGGAATAGTTCACACTGAAATGAACAATTGCAGATAATGTACTCACCCTCAGGCCATCCAAGATGTACAGTAGATGAGTTTGTTTCTTCATGGGAACAGATTTGGAGAAGTTTAACACACAATAACTTGCTCACCAATGGATCCTGTGCAGTGAATGGGTGCCGTCAGAATGAGAGTCAAAACAGCTGATAAAAACATCATAAGTAATCCACCTCAAGTATTCCACTCAACTCCAGTGCGTTAATCAACATCTTATAACATGAAAAGCTGCATGCTTGTAAGAAACAAACCATTTCTTCTTGTTAAAATACAAGTTCATAGTCCATAATAACGCATCCTCCAAGGAAAAAGTCCATCCTCTCTTATATTCTTTCATATCAAAATCCACCAACATATTTGTTTAGAACTGGTTTGGACTGTTTTCACTGCTTGATCTGTGCAGATTTCCCTCCTGATTCAGACAAGACAACTTTTTCACTGCAGAAAGCAATATTATGGATAGAGGACTCATATTTTAGCCAGAAGCAACGATTTAAAGTTTAAAAAAAAAGTCTTAACAATGGATTTGTTTCTTACAAACACACAGCTTTTCACTTCACAAGACATTAATTGCTGGACTGGAGTGGTGTTGATTACTTATGGATTACTGTAATGTTTTTAACAGCTGTTTGTACTCTCATTCTGACGGCACCCATTCACTGCAGAGCATCCATTGGTGAACAAGTGATGGAATGCTACATTTCTGCAAATCTGGTTAAGAAACAAACTCATCTACATCTTAGACTGCTTGAGGGTGAGTACATTGTCAGCAAATTTTCAGTTCTGGGTGAAATATTCATTTAAAACCAAGAACCCTTTTAAATATGAATCGGTGAACACAGCAAAATGGACGGAATAATAGATTGAACGCAAGCAAATCTTACCAGTGCACTTTTTAAGGCTTCCTGGCCGCTTTCCATGCATCCCCAGCTTGCAGCCAAAGTTCTCCTCCCAGAACTCAGCAAACCACACGTTTCTTCTGTTGTTGGAGAGCGAGCGGCTCCGGAAGTAGCGGTCGAATGCTGAGGAGAGAGAGGTGAAGAAAAGAAGAAGATAAGCATCTGAAAGAATGACACACATTTGTGTCAGTGAAGTAGCAGAGCATGCGCAAATCCTCGGCGGTATTCCTGTCTGGATGTCTGCGTCTAATCCCTGTCCCCACAGACACAATTATACAATGTGTTCTGACAAAATGCTCTAATTGGTGGGTCTATTCCCGAGCTGGTGCCTGCAGGCCTGAGAGCCGGCGCTTGAGGGACAGTGCTATGATTACTTGAGTGCAGACAACGACCAGAAGGAGGCTCGGATGTGCTTGGCGCTATATGGATATGGTATTAAGTGTCAGACCATGATGCTAATTGTTCGCAGTGCTTGTGTGACACCATTGGAGAGCAGGAATAAATATCTCCAATAAGTCTGAGCAATGCAATCTAGAGAAGCACACTAACTGAACTCCTAAACTGCAATGCAACTCTATGAGAATCTGGTAAATCAGTTCTCTATGATTGTTGACTTCTAAACAGGAACCTAAATGAACTTCATGTAATAGCGGACTAATAGCATGAATTTATTATACTGAGCCACTTTTTGATATTGAGATGACTAAGATATTTGCCCAGTATACATGAATTTACAAAGGAATAAAATAAAATATGTTTCATAAGTTTTTCATAACTAGAAAAAAATATGCAATATTGAATTTTTTATGACTTACCATAACTTGGTGATTTCTTTTGGCAATTTGGTGATCATAAAAATTTCCAGATATTTTCAGATTTTTAATATTTCTTTAAATCAATGGCTTGGTTCTAAATAGCAATCCTTTTGATTATTCCTGTCACTAACACATAATATGTTTGATCAGTTGTTACATATACACTACTGTTCAAAATTTTGGGGTCAGTAAGATTTTTTTTTTTTTTTATGAATACAAAAAAAAAAAAACTTTTTATTCAGCAAGGGTGCATTAAACTGATCAAAAATTAGAATAAATGCATTTATAAAGTTACAAAATATTTATATTTAAAATAAATTGTTTTTTCTGTTCATCAAAAAATCCTGAAACACAAGTATCATGATTTTCATAAAAATATGAAGCAGGACAGTTGTTTTCAACATTGTAAATAAGCAATGTTTGCTGAGCAGCAAATCAGCATATTAGAATGATTTCTGAAAGATCATGTGACACTGAAGACTGGAGTAATGATGCTGAAAATTCAGCTTTGCATCACAGCAATAAATTACATTTTAAAATTATTTTAAATTGAAATAATATTTCAAATTTGTCCTGTTTTTACTGAATTTTTGAGCAAATAAATGCAGCCTTGGTGAGCAAAAAAGTCTTTAAAGAGCATCTTACCAACCCTAGGTTTTTGAACGGGAGTTCTTTAGTCAGTTACGTGTTTTCACATGTACGTACCCTCCACCGTGGCGCGTTTGGGCAGGATGGTAATAGCTCCTTCTGCCACTCTCTCCTGTTGAATGACCGGTGAGATCTTGGAGCCCCAGCTGTCAGACCCCACCCACAGGAAATGACCTGTCTGGTTGCTCTTCTTGGCAGCATCCAGCACTCGTCTGCAGACATAAACAATGATACATCAGCTTCAAACAACAGAACACAGCGCCAGCACATCCATTTCTCACGCCTGACGCTGCGCCGTATCTTATCTGCGGTTCAGATAAATGTACGTCAGGAGCTGCTGGCATCTGTTTGCTGTAACTCACTGACTGATATTCAAATAAAGACACGCTCTCCATCCTCACTCACGGCAGACTCGGATGAGCACTGGAGATCTAAAGCTGGGATTTCAATGGTCAGCCTTGAGAAGGTCCTGTCCAGCTGTCTGCTTCTCACTCATGTATTGTATATATATTTTATTGAGAGGGGTTTGAGAGAGAGGACAGGAGCGCTGTCAAGCTGCTAGCACATTCTGTCACTGTCAAACATGACGAGAGAAGGAACTGGAAAGAGGAATTAACTCAGGATTATGTCCAACTATTTTGTCACTGAAGGCCACATCCAAAACATGAAATTGTGGAAACCAGTGTGTAATGGAAAGGTCTGATTCAGCGTCAAAATAAATGCTTATCATCTATCAAATAAAAAAAAAAATATATATATATAGGTCATTTTTTTAAGTTGCAAAAAAAAGTGATTTTTTTAAGGGTAAAATTAGGGTAAATTAAATTGAATATATACAGTAATTTTTTTTAACCCAAAGGTAATTTTTTTGCAGTCAGATCAAACAGTTATTCAAGAAAGATATTCATCTTATCATTTGTTAATGATTTTTTTTTTTTTTTTTGTAGTTTTTCTAATATTTTTTTATGTTTCATAGAGAGAAAGAGACAGGGATTTAATTTTAATTTTGTATTTTCAATTTTTATTTTAATTATAGTTAAAGTTCTAGAAATTCTGTTGTGTTTTGTAATTTTTTATTAGTTTTTTTTTTTAATTCAGGTTATATTATTATAGAATATTTTATGAATTATTTCATCAGTTGGATCAAATAATTGAGATACTATTGTATATACATATGTTTTATTAGTTTAATTAAGAAGTAATTAAATAGTAAAAAATGTAATTAATTTAATTATCATTTTCAGTTTTTATTTTAATTTTAGTTAAAGTTTTAGTATTTTTGTCGCTGTAATTTTTATGTTATTTTTTTAAGTATGTCTTTATAGTTTTAATTAATTTTCCATTTAGTTTTAGTTATTTTAGCACATTGTTGTTGTGAAAGTTTTTTTTTTCCCCAAAGGTTTTTATTACAAATAACAAAAAATTAATTTAAATTAGCACCATTTTTATGTACATTGCAATTAAAAAATATTGATTAAAAACAAATTAAAATAATATTTAATATGCTTGGAAAAAACATTTGACAACTCAAATCAATGTTATTTTAGTATTCCTGTAATATTATAGTTTATATTTCAAATTAGTATTTTAACTTTAGTTAAGTTTATAAGTAATTCAAGTAAAATAATTATGATTAATAACAATGCCTTTAATCACGAAATAAATATCTTTCATACATCTTATTTTTCCAGTAGTTTTTGAATCACTTGTGCAGCAGGATCAAACTCAGAGAAAATGAACAAACCACTTTCACTCTTTAATTTTTTATGGTCTCTCTGCATATTTTCACAGTGGGAAATAGTTAGTCTGCCATTAGTCAATCTGTTAATAAGCACAACATTTAACATTGATTTTCTTCTTAACTATAAAAGTCTACATAACTTGAGTGTGAGGTCAGTTTAGCATTTGCCTCCGGGGCCTATAAATAAATATTGTACTGCTCAGCAGCTGTTATATCAACAAACATGTATAGATGGCAGGAAAGCTAATATTTTTGAGTCCGTTCAGAGCCAAATCTCAGCGCACAGAGCAGCACCTCGGGGACTCGCTCAGGAAAGACCAGCGCAATCTGAAGAC
The DNA here is from genome assembly GCA_021397915.2 of Tor tambroides. Classification (NCBI taxonomy): domain Eukaryota; kingdom Metazoa; phylum Chordata; class Actinopteri; order Cypriniformes; family Cyprinidae; genus Tor; species Tor tambroides. The sequence goes on along the minus strand of JAFVLL020005620.1, from coordinate 101,840 downwards.
GCGGAGGAAATTAGAGCATCCCTACCTCCAGGCTCAGAGAGCCTCGCTTTACATCCTCACCAGCATTTTTAATTGCTTTCCATCTGTATGACGGTGCAGTAAAGTTGGACGATGTACAGGTGGCAACAGAGATAAAGGCGGGAGCTAAGCAAAGGCTGCTGGAAGGGACGATACTTTAGGAGAAATGCGTTAATGAGTCTGTTGTAGCTGTTCCTCCCCTCTTCCTCGCTCTATATCACTGGCTGTGTTCAGAATAGCATGCTGCTATATTAATATGTCTGCTTTTTTTTTTTCTTTTTTTTTGAAAGTAAACTTTCTGCATTCCACAATGCAATGCAAGTGAGTTAGGGTTATACTTAACTAAAATAAAAATATTTTTTGTTACCCATATATATATATATATATATATATACATATATATATATGTGTGTGTGTGTGTGTGGACTGTATTTTTTTTATTTCTGCTAGTTGAAAAAGTCAAATATTATTCATTTACTTTTAGTTTAAGAACTTAAATAACTAAAAGTATCAACTAATTAAAACTATTAATAAAAAAAATAACATTTCAATGATACTAAAATAACACTGATTTGACTTGCCTTTTTCCATTTTTGGCAAGCTTATAAAATATTATATTTTTTTTCATTGATTTTGTTTCATTGCAATTTTCTTACCCTCTCAAAAAAAAAAAAAAAATAGGGGCAATTCAGTTTTTTTTGTGATTTGTAATAAAATTATATTGAAAAAAATGTCCTAAAATAACTAAAACAGAAAAAATAATAAATTATACAGACATTTTTTTTAAAAAACTATTAAAAAGCACAAAAATAACCAAAATTAAAAATTAAATTAAAATAAAACATATCTTCAATATCTACAAAAAAACATATCTACATACAAAAAACTAAATATATATTTAATATATAGCTACAATATGTACCTATCTCAGTGATACTAAAATAAAATTGACAGTTGACAATTATGAGTTGACATATTATTTGATCACACTAAACAGGACCAAAAAATAAGGTTAAAACACACACACACACACACACACACACAAAGAGTAATATTTATATATTTATCTGATTCAGCTGCTTTAGTTGTTATGTTTGTTACGTATGAACTATACTGTATACTACACAGTATTCATTATGCAAGTATTATATTCTGAGCACAGCCAGCTTCCTTTCTACTTCCTCTTCCCTTTCTTCCTCAAGGCACTGATAAGAGGTTTCTCTCAGCTGGAGATCTTTAAGAGAGCAGTGAACGGTTAGACAGGTTCTTGAAATGTCTTTCAAGAAGAGAAAGGCGACACCTGATATCGTCCTCGTTTGCGAACATGATGATGGCCCGGGCGTTGGGGGTCTCCAGGAGGCGACGGATGATCTTGTCGAATTCCCCAGGCCTCGGCTCCCGAGGAATCTTCAGAGACTGTGCGATACACACGCCACCTAGACAGAGACAGAGACGGAGACTGAGAATTAGCCGTTGTTCAATCTGCACACAAAATCCCATTAGTTTTCCAAATCCAGCCATTTGCAAGTGATGCAGTCGGGTCTGTTTATTCACACAGTGCAGTCAAAAACATGCATAGCTACATTGTTTGCCAGAATAAAGACAGATGATAACAAGAGAATTTTATTAATTATAATTCAACATGTACATTCACTTTTGGGGTAAAAATAAAATAAAATAAAATAAAAAATAAAAATATTTTTAATGTTACAACAGATTTCTATTTCTGTAAATTCTGTTCTTTTTAAATTTCTATCGAAGTGTCCTGAAAAAGTATCTCTGTTTCAATTAAAATATTAAGAACTGTTTTCAACATCATCATCATAATAAATGCAAATCAGCATATTTAAATATTATTATTGATGTTATTATTCATTAAAACTTTCAACATTATTATAAATGACAATTTTATTAATTTTATAATATTACAAAATTAAAAAATAAATATATTTTTATAATATATTTTAACAATCCTGTGTATGTATGCATGCATTTATTTATTTATATTCAGCAAGCATACGTTAAATTGATCAAAGTGACAGCAAAGTAATTGCTGCTGAAAATTCAGGAATAAATTACACTTTAGAACATATTCAAATTGAAAACAGTTCTTTTAAATTGGAATAATATTTCACAATTTTACAGTTTTTACTGTGTTTTTAATCAAATAAATGCAGCCTTGGTGAGCAGAAGGGGCCTCTTTTCAGCCTGAAACCTATGAATGGTAGTATATTTGAATCTGGAATAAGGGTAAACCAATAAAATCCATACAGTATTTAAAAAGTAAAATAATCAGAAAACAAGCAAAAATGAGAGCACCAATATCAATACTTTATTTCATGTAGTCGAATTAAGAAAAAATGCACATGCAATGGTATTTCTGCTGCCTGTCTGAAGGTTTTGTAGTTAGTCTATCAAAACGACTTGAACATTTACAACCGAGTGCTGTTGTGGACATAAAGCAAGTACTTTCCATCAAGCTCCATCATTCAAATCTCGACTCCAGGTGCTTGACATCATTTATTCAAACTTAACACGACAGACTTACAAAAATCAGGTCTTGACAGGCCATATTGAGGTGGACAGAGTCATATTTCATATTTAATGTAAGCTGTAATATCTAAGCCTCCGTCCCTTCGAGAGCTCGATTATACCATTAACGTCCCGAACGGGGGTGAATGATGGACTTCCTCCTGTTACAGTCCATTTAATGAGCGCCGGCGTTTTCCTCAGCGAGCCGCGTCGCTGTATGCCAAACCAATGCAGCTCCTTATACTTTCTGTCACAATGACAAATACTAATTAGCCTTAATTAATGCCCCTCACAATGGTAATCACCAATCTGTTGCGTTCATGTCCTCCTCCGATCCAGGATGATTGTGAGTTTATGGAGTGCGATATTTGCTTGGAGCTACACTATGGAGGAAACAGTCATTTAGCCCATTAGTTGCCATTTCCAAACAAGTAGAAGAACCGTTTCTGTGACTTTTTTGGCCACAAATGGTATTTGGTAATATTTATGCTACATTAAAGCCAGACTGTGACACTATGAACAAAAAGTAGCTTTGAAGCTAGGCTTTTTGAAAGAAATTTGATGCATTAAATTGTTTAAAAGTGAGAGTAAAGACATTATTAGAAAGATTTCTGAAGGATCATGTGACACTGAAGACTGGAGTAATGATGCTGAAAATTCAGCTGCGCATCACAGCAATAAATTACTTTTTATAATATGTTCATATAGAAAACACTCATTTTACATTGGAACAATATTTCACAATGTTACGGTTTTTTTTTTTTTTTTAATTAATGATGATTATTGTTATTTGTAAGCCCATTTCCTAGATTATATTGCGCAATTCAGACTTTGTTTCGTGCAATTCTGATAAAAAGCAAAGTTGGAATTACGAGATATGGAAAATGAATATCAACTAGATATAAACTCACTTGGAATTACAAGAAAAAGTCAGAATTCTGAGTTTATATCTTGGAATTCTGACATTTTTCTTGCAATTGCGAGTTTTTGATCAAATAAATGCAGCTTTGGTGAGCATAGCAGAAAAAATTTTCAACCACAAACTCTTGAACTGTAGTGTATCTAACATGGTAATAATTGTAAAATACACACCTATCGAATGATATTTACATACCTTAGTTAGCTCACTGCAACATGATCAAAACCCTTTCGTCACACTAAAACACTGCATGTTGGAAAAAGTAGCTTGCTACAAGAAAAGCTACAGTGTTCTGAAAACAGCTAAGCTACTGTCACGCTACCGAACCAATGTAGCGACAACACGGGGCACAGAGCATCTCTTTCTAACTCACTGATGTCTCTCCAAATCTCTTTCCAAATACAGAATGAGGCTTTTATGCGCCATAAATGGGAGAACATCAAAAGGCCAATGAATTAGCATTCCAAAGCTTGGTGGCTTTTGCTTGGTGGTGCATTTTGTGCCTTTCCATTTATCCGGCGTTCAATAGCAGATACAGCAGTCTTTGTGTTGCGCAGGGACACATATTCAGCTAAACGGGGAGGAAGAGAAACACTGGCTTTACTAAAGCTCATAAATTGATTGCATGAGCAGACATCAGCATTGCAGCATGTTGCAGGGAGTGAGCTGGAAGATTTTGGGCTTGAGCACTGAGATAAGCAGCTCCGCCTACCGGTGACTAACGCATGTGCCCTAAGTGTCGAGCTCGAGAAATTAGTCACTACGCAATTAATATGCATGAAGGATCGCATTAAAATATGCCCAGTTTATTTTTGGTTCTGAAAGAACAGAAAGAATAACTGTGAAGCCGTCATGCACTCACTCAAAACCTCCCAAACAATTCATTCCAATAATACTCGAAGTGCACAGCGACTTCTCTAATTGTTTAAAGCAGCAGTTTGAAGTCATTTAAGCGGCTCGTCTGATAATAAAATGATCCCTCCTATATCAGGGACACGACGAGCTCCAGCGTCTCTGCTAATCTTTAATGATTGGATTTTCACTGCTTCGTGAATCGTGAATTATCTAATTGTACCCAGCCTTGCATGTCGCCCCTCAAACACACACATGGGCTGGGTAATGCGGTCATTTATTTCAATTGCTGGGAAACTGAACTTTTTCCTAAGTGATGGGTAATTAACTTTCTGTTTGATAGCCGTTTGGTTTTGTGACTGACCGAAGGCAACTATTTACTGTCTGGCACACTATTACGCATCCATTCTATACAAAATGACTTTTTATATCAATTTTATATTTTGATCATTTATCTTTTGAAATATAGCATTTTTGCCAGATTTTCAACCCCCAAAATGTAAATCAACATTTCTAAATTGAAAATAGAGTTTAACTGAGTACATCTTACAAGAAAATACTACCAGTGTTTCTATAAATGTTTGAATTATGAGATAACGTCGGAAAAAAAAATGGAACTTTGAGATGTAAAGTTAATTATGAGACAAAGTTGTAATTATGATATCAAATCATAATTATGAGAAAAATGCCATTATTAGAAATAAGGTTGGAATTATGAGATATAGTCATAATTATGAGAAATACATTTGGATTTATGAGATATAAAGTCTATTAAGAAAAAAGTCAGAATTATTATATATATAAACAATTATGAGAAAATAAATTTGGAATTATTAGATACAAATGCATAACTATGAGAAATTATTTCATCCTGCTTCCGATTTTTACATTTTTACATGAAACAATCTTCGCTTGGTAATTACTAGTAAATTTCACAAATAATTTCAAAGAAATGTCAAGTAACACATTGAATTCAATGTGTTACTTGACATTTCTTTGAAGTTATTTGTGAAATGTATTAGTAATCACCAAGCGAAGATTGTTTCAAAGTTAATTTTGATCATTTTGAAATTATGAGAACATAAATTTGGAATTATGAGATAAAGACATAATTATGAGAAATAAGGTTGGAATTATGAGATACAGTCATAAATATGACTTCTTACTTGCCATTTCTGTGCAATTATTTGTGAAATTTACTAGCAATTTCTGAGTGAAAATAGTTTTAAAGCCATTTTTAATATACTTTTTGGAAAATCCAGTCAATTAAAAACTCAAAAACCCAAAACAGTAACACTAATTTTATAAAACAGACCAAGCTCAAAAACCTGGACAGGAAGAGTCACTAAAACTGTCAATGAAGTGGATTTATTGTCAGTCACTCTGGTGGGGATGCATACTGAGCCTTTTAAGCAAAATGCAAACAGGAAAATCACAAACATTAATTTGGGGTCGAGTCATGACACATATGCTTAATGGAGATTTGATTCATTCCACATTAGTGCCTGTGTGACAAAGCATGTTTCAGGGCGGTAATGGCAAAGAACTCAGCAGCACAATCCTTATTACTGTGGCTTATTACACCATCCATTAAGCGACAAAAGTGTGCCGTACCTCCTTGTGTTGAGAAATTTAACACTCTCAGAAATTAAGGATCACTGAGGTGGTGAAACCTCGCCTGAATTTGTCCCCTGAGAGGTTTTCCACCCTTCCTGAAGGGCCAGATATCAGGGAAAGCCAATAACACTCAATAAAACTCAAGCGTCTGTGTTTTAAAATGCCCAAATTTAATGCTTAATATCTCATGTGTAGTATTGTTTCCCCATGGCGCTGACCTCCTCCGCTCTCTGTATGAGGTGATTCGGTCGTCAGTTCCTCCAAACATCAAATGTGGGAGCGTTTCTTGCTCATGAAAGCAGCACAGAAGCTTCGGGAACGTGTTTATTCAACATCTCCACCCACACGCGCATCACAAAGGTGTTCGAATACAACCCGCATCCACCCACACGCGCGTGCCTGACGCCATGCGTTTCACACCACATCTTCACTGCCCTACGCTGCCGTTCCACACGACCCCGTGCTGAGGAATGTAAAATGCATGAAGACCACGACAATCATTTTGATGCAGAACATTTCTGTGCACTAATGCAGGACTAAAACGGCTTGAGTAAAGACCTCAATTGTTTGGACTGAACCAGACTTTAGTCTGAATTGTGTGGAAGTCCATTTATGCGTGAAAGTAGAAAAAAAAACAGTTTAAAAAAAAAGTAGAAATAAAATAATCACATTGTGAGATATTGTGAGATACGAAGTCATAAATATTAAAAAATAAAGTCAGAATGGTGAGAAAAAGTCAAAATTATGAGATACGAAACAAGTTATGAAAAAAAAAAACAAAGTTGTAATTAAGAGATACAGTCATTTATATAAAAAAAATATTTTGAATTTTAAGTCAGGAAAATTAACATCGGAATTATAAGATATTTTGAACACTGTTATGAGAACAATTTTTTTATTTATAAGATTGTAAGAAATGAGTTTAGAATTATGAGATGATTTTGAGAAATAAGGTTGGCGTTATGAGATATAAAAGTCATTGACAAAAAATAAAGTCAGAATTGTGATATGAAAAGTTATAATTATAATAAATACATTTTTGAAAATTATGATAAAGTTGGAATTATGAGGTATAAAGTAATCATTATAAGACATGAATGTGGAATTATGAGATATAAAGCTAATAATGAAAATTTAAGTTAGAATTATGAGATATGAAGTCAGAATTATGATATGTAAAGTCACAATGATAAGAAATAAATAGGGAATTAGGAGATTTAAAGAGAATAATGAGAAATAAATGATGAGATATTAAAAATAAAGTCAAAGTATATGAAAAATTATAATTATAATAAATGCATTTAATTGAAATTTTAAGAAAATGATGGTGAAGTTGAAACGATAAGATATGAAGTAATTATTATAAGACATAAGACATAAATGTGGAATTATGAGATATAAAGTTAATCATGAAAATTATAGAGATATAAAGTCAGACTTATGATATGTAAAATCATAATTATCAAAAATAAATCGAGAATTATGAGATTTAAAGAGAATAATGAGAAATAAAGTATGAGATAGAATTTTGAGATATAAAGTAAAAAAATAATTATGACAAATAAAATCAGAATAATGGCATATAAACAAGTACATTTCAACAAGAACTGCCCCATTTCATGCTGGTGTGCATGAAAAAAAAATCAGCTTGTATACCAACAAAATGAACCAAACTTTGACATCAAACACACTTGATCCGGAGCTGTGAAAGCGCCATAAGTCTTTGCATCAGCATGAGTTTAGAGTGCCATTCCCTTTGTCCTAAAAATACTGTTTAGTGCTTCTTTCAGCACTCCATCGTGGCTTTAAGAAAAAGACAAGTTTGTGTTTTGCAGCCCAGAGGCGCATTGGAAATGGTGCCGCGGAAGACTTTGAAGTGGGGCATCTGGTAGAAATGAGCCTTAGACAACAGAAGAGGACATATAGCTCTTCACTTGGGCTTGGTGGACCATGTGTAATTGGATTCTGAGAACAGGATTTTGGTGATTTAGTACAGTAACTTCTCTCCTAACACGCTGCCTTAACGACTCAACTGAACAGTGATACTTAGTCTTGTTTTGAAGGGAAAAGCATTGAGGTAATGCTGAGGGCATGCTTACTGAGTCGGACCGGTAACTGATACACCCGCCAGAGGCTTCGTCTATAGCACGGATCAATTGTCTTCGGGCTTTTAGGGAGTTACACTGGAATCTGAAGCCGGAGAAGTGACCGACAGTGGATTCCCGGTCATAACGGCCTCAAGGTCAGATGTCTACTCTAAATCCTAGTAATAAATCCTTTTGTCCCATTCGCTTGGTTCCAGACACCGTCCTTTTCTCTCAAGTGTTGTGTTCACTTATCAGCGAGTCCGAGAGATTTGTTTTGTCTGAGGAGTTCGACAGACTCTTTTTGACTCGCTGTACCAAAGCAAACCTGTTCAGATGTGCTGCTCTGACAGACAAATCTCATTTCCTTGCGTGAATCCTAATCAAATGTCTAACTATTAAAGCAGGCTTAGACTTGCCTGCAGAAACAAATAGGAAACAAACAGCACCAGAACGACCAGACACAGAAACAGTTTCTTCCCTCAGGCAATCCATCTCATAAACACTCGACAATAAAAGCGGAACACACAACTATTATTATACATTATCCATTCACCACACTCACTTATTTTATTTTATTTCTCATTTCAAATTTGCACATACTTGACCTGTACATACATAATTGTCTATATTATATATTGTGTTTTTGCTGTTTTGTACATTGCCTGTTTGTGTATTTGTATATTATTCTTTTATTATCTGTGTCCTGTCCTGTTGCTGTCTTTCTGTTGCACTGTGGAGCTTGTCACTATAACAAATTCCTCGTATGTGTAAACATACTTGGCCAATAAAGCTCATTCTGATTCTGATTCTGAACAGACAGAAAGACAATTTAAGTGTCCAACTAGAGATTTTCTAGCACACAAATACTCAACATTTGTCAGTAGAAATTATTTCATTTAAAGACATACTTCATAAAAAAATTCTGGTCATTTTTTCCCATGCAATCAAATTAAATGTGGATTGAAGTGTTCACGCTTCAAAAAGGAAAATTAAAAAAAAAAAAAAAAACCCTCATAAAAAAGCCTTCATAAAAATCTCTAAAAGCATTTTTGGAAGCTATAAAGCAGTTTAGCAAGAGTATGAGACAAACAAAAAGAGTCTTGACATTGACTTTAGCTCTTGAACCATATCTTTTGAATCAGTGCACAATAACAACAGGAATCATACCAGGCCTGGCGTCAAGGGGGGGCTTGGGGGGGCTATGACGTTCTGAAGCCCGCCCTGCAATGATCCACGCAAACGCAACTATTGCATCTGTACTGTCAGGAGCTGACAGGAGCAAAAACTACCCAAACACTAAAATATGTTTAAATAAATGTTGAAATAAAATAACCATTATTTTTTAGAGTAGCCTACAATGTGCACACTATAAAAGCAACTGGTGCAAGCTGGTAATCACTTAAGTTGGTCGAGGTCCACCAATTGCGCGAATGCTCCGTTACCTCTCCCTCCTCTGATCATTTGATCAGTCACCCCACTTTGTTCCAGGACCTCGCAATTTACAAATTAAGCACTGCCTCCAAGAAGCCGAAACGCGTTGATTTTAACCATTTGATGTGGACGATCACCGGTGTATTTAGAACATTCACAAATTCAAACGTGCTTTCGCGCTTTGTCTGGCGCTGAGCCAGAAATAGATGCGCTCAGTGCTTTTAGCCTTATATCACAACGATTCAGTGTTTTCAACCACATAAAATTTGGTTTCAGACATTTAAATTAATTACTAGCAAAAAGACATTTGTTAAATAGTACACACTGATGTTTGCAAGTTTGTTAAATGTGGTGTGTAAGGAAAGCGACAATAATAATCCACTCAATTAAAATCTGACGGCGTATTTTATATAGAATACCCCCCCCCCCCCCCGTAGCCTCCCCGAGAATCATACAAGCCCCCCCAGGTCGAGTGTCCTGGCGCCGGGACTGAATCATACTGAACTGGTTCTCAAGGTCAGACACTCACTGACTCACTGGACATAATACTGACTTAAAATTGAGTTTTGTTCCACACACAAATCTATTGCATTGCTTATGAAGACTTTTAGGATATTTCATGGTGCTTTTGCTTGGAATGAACATGTGTTCTTCAGAATGTCTCCTTTTGAACAAGAAGGTAAATACATAATGAACCTTCATACGAACTATTGCTTTAAGCAGAAAAAATAAAAAAATAAATCAGCTTGTTACCTCCACCAACAAGGCGCTAAGATTAACCCATTCAAAACCACTAGACAACACAAGAAATGCAGATATGCAGACAAACAGGATGTCTGATTGCCTTTCATAAGTGTCCAACTACAGATTTTGCAACACACAAATAATCACCATTTGTCTTTTAAAGGTATGTAGTTCATGTAAATAAAAATTCTGGCAATTTTCTTCAATATGGTTAAATTTAATGACAACTGGGGTGTTCAAGCATCAAAAAAGGCAGAAAAAAATATCAAAAAAGTGGTCCAAATGACTTTTCTGAAGCCATACAGCAGTTTAGCAACAGTACAAGACCAAAAAACAGTCTTGACATTGACTCTAGCTCTTGAACCTTAACTTTTCAATCATCCATTTGAATCAGTTCACAAAAATAACATTAATCGGACTGATCTGGTTCTCAAGGTCAACTCAAAGAACGGTTCACTGAAGAGAAAGTTTATAGGTGAATAGTGACTAAAATTTGAGTTATGTTCCTCACACGAAGCTATTGCATGGCTTGTGAAGACTTTTAGGATATTTTATGTTGCCTTTGCATCATTTTTGAAAGCTGAAAGCTTTAGTCCCAATGCAGAAAGAAAATGACCAGTGTTCAAAAGGTTTCTTTTTGAATGGCAAAGGTGAATAAACCAAATGAACCATTGCTTTAAACACAAAAACAAATCACTAATAAGATTAATCCTTTTAAATTCACTAGAAAACCCAAGAAATGCAGTTAGTTGTGATTCTAGTCAAGATGAAAATCATTAACATGCATCTCATTCTGCTCTGATTGAATCTAAGTCCAGAAAACATGCAACAAAACCACATCTGTATGATTTCACTCACAAAACTGAATGACTTCTCTTACAAGATATGAAAAATTCATTTCCATTATGACAGAATAACCGTGCATAACCCCTGCTGGTGCACAACTGAATATAATTGAATATAAAGTGAGAATATTTCCTTTTCAGTGCATATAATAAGACTGCAGTGGTTGTGAATGTGCCGTGACAGAAAGGAAAGAATATGTCAGTCGATTAGCATTGAAACTAAGTTCTTCCTCCTCCATCTACAACGCTCTCTACCGTATGCTGATTTTTGGGGTGTAGATTTTGCTGCTCTGTTAGTCTCACTATGCAATTCAAATATTGACATTTTTAAAGCGCGCAGTATTCTGTGAGGCTTGCAGAATGAGCTCTGATGAGACTGATTAATGAAGAGAATAGGAAAGTGGGAAATGATGTTACATATCATTTAGCAGATGCATTCGCTAAGTGACTTATAATACACAAAACTGCGGAGCGATGGGTCGTGATTCATTACGAGCCCTGCATTACTGTTAGCACTGGGTAATAATGTCAGTTCTTTAAATATGTATAACTAGCAGGCACAATGCTTGACAAAAATGGGAGTTTTTTTTAAGGTACAATTTAAAAAAGGTTTATTCTTTAAGTATGTATAGTTTTTTCACAATTGTTTTAAGTGCTCTGACAAAATAAGTGACTCAACAGAATGAAACGCTTCATTATATATTTAATAGGACAAGAACACTGTCAAAAAAATCACAAATTGAGAAAAAAAAAACAGCTTCAGGACTCAAGTTGAGTTTACTCAATTTATGTACAAAAAAAATGTTGCATCAACTGAACAACTAAAGTTGGTCTATACTTTCAGCAAAAATAATAATTCTACAAACTTGTGAATCCACGTTCAATAAGTTTGCATTTTAAATTATGCTGAGTATAACTTTACATCATAATTATGTAGAATTTTCTTCATTTGCATCTTCATTTCAACTTGTGTTTCAGTTTGTTTAGCAAACACAATTTTCACATAAAATTGATCATTAAAAGGAATTTACAACAATTACAAAGAAATAACAGATAATACATTGAATAATACATGATTTTTTTTAAGCAGCAAGGCTTAATTGGTATTTTCTTGTTGTTTTATTCACAACTTCTTTTTTTCAGATAATGTTAAAAATAAGTTGTATACTTCAACAAGAGGAACACCAATCACTAATAAAAAACTCCATAGTGCTAAATTAAATCTGAATAATATATGTTTATGTTATAAGTCCCCATGCTCTGACCAAAACAGATCCTGCTGTTTAATATTTACTTAATTTAATATACTAAATGGTATAAAACTAGACCTTATTTTTATATATTTATTTTTGTATACTAATTTGACAATTTTAATGTAAACGTTTACATTTGAATAACTCATAATACTGCAACTGTTTGTTTTTTTTTACTTAAATTTTTTATGTAATGTAAACTTTTTCTGTATTTGATAACTCAGTCATCCTAGAGTTGGTCTGACAAAATGGAAGTTGCGTTTTTTTTTTCAACCCAAATTACTAATCCCTAAATCATGCAACGTCTACACCTCCTAGAGATCTGATTTCCGCCTGACCGACAGCCAAACAGGCAAAAACACAAGCTTCAGCACTACCCCGCCTGATTCGTTTGCAACACAAAGTCACGATTCACTCACAAGAGCAAATCAAAGCGGGAACCTTTGGCTCTCCACACTGAGACTCTGAGAGTCTGTTATGACATATAAAAGAGAGTGACGCATTCACAGACGGCCTTCATGTGCCTTTACATCCATAGCCCAATTACTCTGAGGGATCTTACGAATGTGGACCGTATCAAGTAAAAAGAACGTCACATCTGAAGAGACTGAAACACTGGAGACCATTAGGGGTTTGATCGTTGAAAGACAAAAAAAAAAACAGAGACATAATAGAGCCATCATGTGCTATATCACTATGTAGAGCAAAGAAGCTTTCAGAATGCAATAAACATACTGCTTACTAAATACTGCCTTAAAATAGTATGTAAAATAATATGCATTATGTAACAACAAATATTTCGAAACCTGCTAATGTAGTTCAACTTGTACAGCATGCTAGCAACATGCACTGATAAAATGCATTGCTTGAAAACATGATGTACATAATTGTAGTTGCTTGCTACTTTTTGTCATTTGACATTATAATCTTATGATTTCAATGCATGTTTAATTCAGTGAGGGGCATCCCATTATAATCTTGAAAATACACTGTAAGAAAACAAATCTGAAAATCAAAAAAAAGGAACTGCCAGGGCAATATCTGTTAAGTTTAACCCTAAAAAAAATGCATATGCAATTCAAAATACAGGTAAAACACCTTTAAACAGGGAAAATTCCTTCATATTAACACAGTACGTGCTCAATTTTTACAAACATTTCGTGTACTAATTTATATTTTTAATTTTTATCCAATTTCTTTGAAAAATGACATCCTAAAGTTAACATCAATTGCAGTTTGCAAGCCATTTTAAATCTATGATATATAGTGAAACAGGATATTCAGTGAGGAAAAACTGAAGAAAAGAACTCGTCTTTATCAGTCGCTAATTTATTGGCTTGTTTGTAACCAGACTGGAGCCCCAGCTAAATGCTGATTTCTGAAACAATGATTAAATAGCTACTAGGGTACTGATTTAATTATCTATCCTTAATGACTGCAGCAGAAAAGAGAAGTCATTTCAGAGGTTGTTGAGCAAATTATTATATTTTGGCTAAAGATTTCTTCAGAATTATATGTAATTACTCAAAGTAAGTCCAGGTGCATGAATTAAGAAAGTAAATAGGGTCAATTTTGGCAATCTAAGTAATGACGGGTAAAAATAAAATCACTACATTCTTAAAAAGTTTATTGGCATCAGTGGTTACATACAAATTTTCATTCCATAAAAGTTTCTTTATTGTGGGAAAAGGTTCTTTTTTAGATTTTAGATTCTTAAAATATTCATCACACCAAAAAACTTTTTTTTTTTTTTTTTTTTTAAAGAACTGATCACTTAAAGGTTTTTCACTGGTAAAAAATAAATAAATAAAAGGTTTTTGGCACTGATGGTTCCATGAAGAACCTTTAACATCCATGGAATCTTAGAAGAACCACAAAAGGTTCTTTGGATTATTAAAATGTTCTTCACTCTAAGAAACAATGGTTGAACAAACCACTCTAAGAACAAAATTGTTCTTTTATGCATCACTATGAAAAACTGCTTTTGAAAGAGACAACTGCTTATCACACTGGAAATGGAAAGTCAAGTCAAACTCGTTTCAGCAGGTCAACCAAGTATGCATACAGAAAATGAGGATATTATGCACAGAATACATACTATATGTACTGCAGAAGAGTGAGTAGCATGATAACAGCATGAACAGTCAATGGCTACGCAGGGAAATAAGGCTGATTGTCCCAGAAGTGACACTTCCATGTGGCATTTCCCATGAGGGGGTTTAGTAATTGATGTGACATCGAATCCCTATGGCTAAGCAGATTTGGGCTCAGAGGTCACGATCCTGGAAACTACACCACATATGCTGCACATCTTCAGGCTTGCATTTCATTCAGCTTCAAACTACCATCTGAGACGTCATGAAACTCCTCTGTTACAGCCAGGCTTTATATGCACCTTTTGGATGCATCGGATGCACTGCTTCATGGCATGTGTGATAAAGTACTGTTACAAAGAAAGCTCTGAGATTTCCCACTTCTTTTTTTTTTTCATGGACCCTTGGCTTCTTTTCTTCTCCGCTGCTATACTGTTCACTCAAACGCGATCTCCTGCGACTCAAGCGCTCTTGAATTTTTGCAGTACTCTTTCCCACTACCCTTCTTTCTCATTGATGATGTGTAGCATACAGGCCACACGTTTTATTCCAGCTCGTCTTTCCCGTCCACCTCCAAGACCCTCATGGAAAAAACATCAATGTGTTTCACAGCAGCATATATGAAGCTCAGACACAACAGAAGACATGCTTCACTACTTCTTTAGGTTAACCTCTGCCGGTTTCTCACAAGATGAACCCTGCAACATAAACACCACAAGATCTTTTCGCTTTTAAAGGAATAGTTCACTCAAAAATTCAAATTCATCTACTGAACCTTATATTGTCACAAATCCATATGATTTTCTTTCTTCTGTTGAGAACAAAACAATGCAGGATCCAAGCTGCTGTGTTCATTACAATGACAGTGGATTTTTTAATGATTCTGAAAGTGTCTTAGGCAGTATTTATTTCATTAAAATACAGTAAAAAAAAAAAAAAAAAAGTGTAATATCATTATGATTTTAAATAACTATTTCCTATTTGAATATATTTTAAATGTAATTTATTCCTGTGATAAAAAGCTGCATTTTCAGCATCATTACTCACATGATCATGCAGAAATAATTCCAATATGCTGATTTGATGCTCAAACAACATTTTTTTTGTATTATTATTAATACTGAAAACAGTTTTTTGCCCCCCCCCCTGATTTGACAATCAGTTTGTCACTTTTGACTTTTACTGCCAATCTCCCCTCAAAAAAAAAAAAACATCATAAAAGCACCATAAAAGAAGTTTGAAGTCACTCAAAACACTTTCTGAATTACTTTTATAGTGCTTTTTTCATTTTTCATCGCTTGGCAGAACTCAAATCACAGTCCACTTTCATTGTAGTGTTCAAACAGTCTTCAAAATAAACAGCTTTTGTGTTACAATAAGACAATACGATCAGAATACAAATTTGGAAAAACATAAAGCTAAGTAAATGATTTTTGATTGATTTTGTGTAAATAATCCCTTTAATGCATTATGCTAATCTTGCTTTACCAAGTGAACGTCTCTTCCACCAGATCTTGGTAACATTCTAAAGTCCTCAAGCTTCTGTTAATCTACTTGTGTGAACCCTGAACCCAATATCGCTACGCTGAAAACCGGCAGACATTAATCTCTACAGGACACACGCTGTGTTTACTTGTTTGCCAGGACGTATTTGAACAAATGCCATTCTTAGTTTAGCTATGGTTATTTGTGAAGACAACATAGTGTGACCGAGAACAAGAAAAAGCGACCCACGATAGCTGCGCTGGCATTTGCTTTGGTTTAATAAGGTCAAACAGTGAACGGCGGATAGCGGCGGATAGCGGCAGACACTCTGACTTCCTTCCGTCCCCGTTGAGTGTCGGCATGTGAATTATTCCCTTCCTCTCGCTGATATCCAGAGCGAGATATGACAGCTTTCAGCCGTCTGAGAAGCACCCAAGTGTAGATTCTGTAAAATCCCTCAAGCAAACGTGAACAAGAGAGATCGATGCACCATTCTGATTGCTTTTGCTCTACTGAGAGAATGAAAAAACCCAAGCAGACACGAGGCAGCCGAAATGACAGCTCTGCACAGCGGTGTCGATGGTCTCATGGCTACTGGAAAAGAGCTCTGAGCAGAGACCGTATGCACTAATTCACTTATAGGTCAGACGCTTCAGGCAAACTGTGATCGTGATGTGACAGTAGTGTAGCCTTAACAGCCACAATACTGTCACATCAGGTATACCCACACTTCAAAACTACTGTGGTACGATAGTGAACATCTGAGTGTCCTGGCATCTGGAGACTGTGAGATTCAATGTAGTTCGGCAATGTGATGTGAAATGGAAAAAGTTCATGTTTAGCGATAAAAAGTGTCATTTTGGGAATGACATTTCAATATGAGAAAGCATTATAGCGATAGTCATTTCCTCCATAGAATAAAACAATAATAAAGGTAATTGCAACTTTATCTCATAATTCCGACTTCATTCCTCACAATTCTGAGAAAAAAATGTCAGAACTGTTAAACTCGGAATGGCAAGAAAAAAGTTTATCTCTCACAATTCTACTTTTTAATCAGAATTTTGAGCTTTTTTTGCAATTCTGAGAATTCTGAGAGTTTACAATTTGCATTTCTGACTTTTTGTTCTTAAAATTCAGAGTTTATATCTCGCAATTCTTTTTTTCTGCCATGTAATAATTTTTTTTTTAAAAAAGGTAATTTTGACATTTTATCTCATAATTCTGACTTCATTCCTCACAATTCTGAGAAAAAAATGTCAGAACTGTTAAACTCGGAATGACAAGAAAAAAGTTTATCTCTCACAATTCTACTTTTTATCGGAATTTTGAGGGGTTTTTTTTGCAATTATGAGAATTCTGAAAGTTTACAATTTGCATTTCTGCCTTTTTGTTCTTAAAATTCAGAGTTTATATCTCGCAGTTCTTTTTTCCCGCCATGTAACACAATTTTTTAAAAACGGTAATTTTGACTTTTTAATCTCATAATTCCGACTTTTTTTCTCACTGTTTGGAGTTTATATCATGCAATTCTGAGAAAAGACTTTTGAGATATAAACCCAGAATTGCTAAAAAAAAAAAAAAAAAAAAATTAATTGAATTGAATTGTGAGAGAAAAAGTTGCAATTACATTTTTATATTCTGTGGTGAAAACTGGCTCTTATAAAAATGATAATTATTGTAAGTTAAGGTAAACTAAGAACTGAGCTGTTAAGTAATGTGTCATTAATTACATTTCTATTCGTATTAAATTATTTATTCATATTTATCTGCCTATTGTAGCACAGTATGTTAATTTAAAGACTATAGGAATGCAGTTAAAAATGATGCTGAGGTTAAAGACAATTGTGTTAGCAAAAATTGATGAAAATGACAGTAAATACATGTTACAAAAACTTCGGCTTCAAATAAATGCTTTTTGAAATGTTTTGACATTTTTTTTCTGAACTTACATATTTACATTTACATTTAATCATTTAGCAGACGCTTTTATCCAAAGCGACTTACAAATGAGGACAATGGAAGCAATCAAAATAAACAAAAGAGCAACAACATGCAAGTGCTATAACAAGTCTCAGTTAGCCTAACGCAGTACACGTAGCAAGGGTTTTTTAATTATATAATAAATAAATAAAAAAACAGATAGAATATAAAAAGAATAGAGCAAGATTGTTAGAGGCCTTTTTGCTTTTGTTAATTGTATTATAAATAAAAAGAAAAGGAATAGAGAAGCTAGTGTTAGTTTTTTTTAGTTATTATTAAGAAAGCAAGCAGTTAGTAAATGAATAGAGTGCAAGTCTAAAAGGGACAAGTCATTTTTCTTAAAATGATGGCAACTGAGATTATGCTTCAAACTGCATAAAATATCTGCCAGTTGAGTGAGAAAAATAAACTTGATTTTTTTTTCTTGTTTTAAGCTTAAACTCACTTAATTTTCATCAGTCTTTTAAGAAAACAATATTTGATATATTAATTCATTTTGCTTCTAAAGTAAATGTCTTTTGATTTATGAATTTTGAGTCCTTTGAATTTTCCTTTGAATGACAGAACTTAGAAGGAGACTGGATTGTTTTTTTGTTTTTTTGTTACTTTGTTTATTTCCACCTGCTCTTATACTTTCCTTTCACACCTAGGTTAGCACCTGGGTTGTAATAGAGGATAAATGTCAAGAACCATGTACGCAGAGTGACACGATGCAATTTCTATGTTGTCAACATGCCAAGTGTTTGTTCTGCCTAAGCGCGTATTTGCCGTTCTCTAAAGTGAACACGCTGTTCTGCAGCTGCCGGCCTGACTGCCTATACTGAGCGTGAAGCATTGCTGCTGGCAACACACGCTCGTGAAATACAGACACACGTCCACATTATGCAAACTACATGTTCTGAACACTAATCAATAATTCAAATGATACTCTAAATTATAGAAACAATCAGCAAGCCGGGGCGGTGTCTGATGTTTCTTACGTATGACTTTCCATTAAAACTGCATTACAAGTTTGGCATTTGAAGGATGAAACGTCCGCCTTTATACGAATCACCCTTCCTTTAATTGAATTATTACAAGGGCAATATCGCCAGCTACAGCTATTTATAACATTCAACATGGTCTCCTTTACAAAACAGC
Organism: Tor tambroides; assembly: GCA_021397915.2. Classification (NCBI taxonomy): domain Eukaryota; kingdom Metazoa; phylum Chordata; class Actinopteri; order Cypriniformes; family Cyprinidae; genus Tor; species Tor tambroides. The sequence continues at coordinate 82,841 of JAFVLL020005620.1, read as the reverse complement.
AATGGAACTGAAATCATACCTAAGGTGATGTTTGTGTTGTGGTCAAATATTTAAAGGAATAGTTCACCCAAAAATGGAAAATTGCTGAAAATGTATTCACCCTCAGGCGACCCAAGATGCAGATGAGTTTGTTTCTTCATCAGATTTGGAGAAGATATTACAATTTTCTATATGAACAGATTTGGAGAAATTTAGCATTATTGCTCACCAATGGATCCTGTGCAGTGAATGGGTGCCGTCAGAATGAGAGTCCAAACAGCTGATAAAAACATCACAATAATCTATAAGTAATCCACACCACTCCAGTCCATCAATTAACATCTTGTGAAGTGAAAAGTGAAATGCTGCTTGTTTGTAAGAAACAAATCCATCAAGACTTGAGTTTCTATCTTCAAACCGTCATGTCTGGCTAAAATCCTCTGTATTGCTTTCTCCAGTGAAAAAGTTGTCTTGTCTATATCGGGAGAGAAATACTGTATGCACAGATCAAGCACCTTTCACAAGTGAAAACAGAACAAAAAAATATGTGTGTGGACTTTGATGTGAGAGGTCAACAGGAGATGACTTGCATCATTATAGATTATTTTAGCCGGACACAATGGTTTGAAATTAAAACTGTCTTAATTATGAATTTGGTTCTGACAAACACACAGCATTTCACTTCACAAGATGTTAAAGGTGGGGTATGCATTTTTTCACAAATGTCGGGCCAGTACCAAAACAAACTTGTAGCCAATCAGCAGTAAGGGGCGTGTCTACTCATGATGCGAGGAGAGCGCTCATCAGTGCACATGACGGACATTAGCCGAGCCAAGCGACGACAGAAAGATAGAGATGGCAGATTAAAACAAAAGAGGAAAACGTCTGCGGAACTAATCGTTGCCGTACTTATGTGTGGGGCGGAGCTATCAAAATAGGGGCGAGACCCTTTTGGGCTAGGGGCGTGTTGTTTTGGTGATTTCAAATGTCAATATTGGCAACCAGAAATCACTTACCCCACCTTTAACTGATGGACTGTAATGGTGTGGATTACTTGTGGATTACTGTGATGTTTTTATCAGCTGTTTGGACTCTCATTCTGACGGTACCCATTCACTGCAGAGGATCCATTGGTGAGCAAGTGATGGTGAAGAAACAAACTCATCTACATCTTGAATGGCCTAAGGGTGAGTACATTTTCAGCAAATGTTAATTTTTGGGTGAATTGTTCCTAAGCAACATTACTAGACAGAAGGAAAGTCCTCCAGAAGAGTTCGATTGGACAGCATGGGCAGGCTGTTAGATGGAGTTGTCGACTAGCCTGACAGTTTGCGGATGAACCTGGCTGTTTTTTCCACCACCCGTTGCAGTGGCGAGTTTCTAAACAAAGCGATGATGGATCAAATCGGGACGCTCACCATGACACACCTGGATTAGCTGCAGATGACGAGGCTTTGCAGACCGGCTCTATTAAGGCTTCTCAGTTGGGTGAAGAAAAAGACACAAATGCCTCTTTCTGACTAAAACGTCTTTAAAAATTTGCTGAAGATGTTACTGGGCTGCTTTATGCTCATTTGGACCAATATTTAAAACAAAAAAGCAGTTGAAAGAATGTTTTATGAAAAGAAAAGGTATGAAAACATGGGATTTAATCAAATGCACAATACACCACAGTTCTGACCCCAAGGCGATTAGACAAAAACACAAAATGCAAAATAATGTCCCAGAGCTTTTGTAACTTATCAAAAATATGGTAACTAAATCAGAGTTTTAGAGTTACCTTCCAGGAAAACATTATTGCTATATTAAAGGTACTAAACACAAACAGCTTTAATTCCCACCCACGGGGTGTCATGACTAAGCAGAGTTTAATTACTTTATGGGCTTTAACAGCGCTGCCGTACACACTAAAAGAAAGAAAAGAACCTTGAATCTAAAAAAAACGCATTGTCTTTACCAACAATAGCTGTGCAACACCTGCCCTGCTAGCATTACTGCTCAACCTACAGCATCACAGCAAAGGAAACTATTTTTTAAATGATAATTTACAGTATTTTCATTCACATTAAAGTTTGTGCAAAGAATATAAGATACTTAGAAGACTCAGAAGTAAATAAGAGTGGTATTTGTTCAGTCATCACTGAATTGATGAAATTATATTTTACCTGAATTGTCTGAATTTAATGTGGTGAGATAAAAACACAATAGACTAAACATCTTTGTTTTGTCTTTGATGGCTGCAAACAAAACAGTCCAGCGTAACCTGATTCACGAAAGAGTCACTGTTATGAAATGGCTCTCTTAATGAATAATGAACAAAAAGAAGCTACCAATTCGAATTAGTCTAACCTAATTAGACTGACTAATTTTGCCAGATTCATGCATAAATAAATGCATGAATAAATGCATAAAATGTGTAAATAAATGCATGAATAAATAAATGAATATGCATACATAAGTGCAGAAATGTACATAAATCCACAAATGAATGAATGAAGGAATATACATACATACATACATACACACACATAGATAGATAGATAGATAGATAGATAGATAGATAGATAGATATTAATAAAATGAATTAATAAAATACAAATGATTGAATGAATAAATAAATGCCAATATGGTAAGAAAAATCATATTTAATTTAAACATATTCTTTTACTGTCTTGAACTAAATATAATTATATAGAGATGTTACAAAAATATGTGTAATTAAATGTCTTAATATATTATGCAATTTTGCTTTTCAGTAAATTTATATTTTTACCAAAAACCAGGAGAAAAATACAGATTATGAAAATGATATTTTGCTGTGTATGCATTGATAGAATTGTCTACAATCATAAAGATGTGCTTGTTTTCAGATAGCTTTACTAAATCTGAACATTTAGTGAACCATATTCTGATGTTGTTGATCTGACCTGTCATGATACCGGTTTGATGTCGGCATCATAGTTACATTTTATCTATCTCATCTACTTCACCTTTATAGCTTAGGAAAATTGCACGCAAAGAAAGCTTTTATGGGGGTGTCCACAATGTTCAGAGCCACATTTGGCCCTAGCAAAGAGATATGAAGATAACATTGTGTTTGACACAGAGAGGCGGCATATACAGTACGCTCCAGCAACAAGCAATCAATGTACAATTTATATCTCTTCCACAGACAGGTGTGAAGCAAAGCCTTCGCAACGGGGAGAAAAAGACGTGAAAATCAAGGCACTCAAATTCACAAAGAAAAACCTGCTGAGAAATAAACACTCACACAATCCATCTTCTCATGTTTCCCTATAAAACAGCATGATTATTCCCTGGACATGATAATAAAATAGCCCGCTTCATTAGGCATTCCCGAGCTGAACGAAAGCAGTTGTGATGTTTTGTGAAGGCCAGACAGCTGCGGCTTTTATTAGTGGACCTTGCTGTTTATATGGCACATTGTGATTGCATGCACAGAAAGCCAGTCTTCAGTGGGTGAAAGTGCTGAAAAAAATCATTTCAAGTCCCCTTGTAAAGCCGAGTCCTCAGAGTAATCTGTGCTCCTCTGGCTTGTAAAGTCTCTGGGCTGCAAGTAACACAGAGTGACCCCTAACACGACGATCAAGAGGCCCGTAAGTCACCTCCATAAATGAACAGCAAATGATGCCGCTGTCCGGAGCTGTGTCATTCCTACAAAAAAATGGTGAGGTTTTCATTTCTGTTTATGTTTGAAAGTACATTTGAGTTTATCTGAAAGAGACAGACTAAGCGATAGAGGTAAACACATTTATTCACTCCTTCATAAATAAATAAATAACTTCCATCATATAAATACATTATACAGTAAAAATTATGTCAATAAATGCCTTAATAATGTGCTGTTTTTGTTTTTCAGTAACATTTTTATACTGGAAATCAAAAATAAATAATGTCTAAATAAATAAATACATTTTCTATGCAGTTTCCCTGTTCAGTAAATATATATATATATATATATATATATTTTTTTTTTTTTTTTTTTTTTTTTTTAACTGGGAAACAAAACAATAATACTAAAATACTTTAATTTTATTCACACCAAATCATGCCACAGCTTCTAAACCTGTAAATATGAGGTTCTAATTCCAAAAATAAATAAATACAATGAATAAATAAATAAAAACAGCAATAAATAAAATGAACAAAAATAAAAATAATAATAATAATTCAGTATACTCTCTTAATATATTTTGAATTAAATCTAAATTATGTAAATGATACTATGCAATTTTGTTTTTCAGAAAAAAAATGTACATTTTTACTGGAAAAATACTGTTGCTTTGACAGAAGAGTAAAAAATTCCCCCATTTTATTCTCATAAACTGAATCACAACTACTAGAATCGGAAATATAAAATTCCCAAAATAGAAAAAAAAACTATTTAATTCAAGATTAATTCTCTCAATATATTTTTAATTTAATTATAGACATTATACTGTACAAGTTATGTCATTAAATGTCTTATGCAAGCATGTATTTCAATAAATTCAGTATATTTTTACTGGAAAATAACTGGAAATACTGATTAAGATGTCATAATAAATGACAGATATAGGATTAATTAGACATCATGTGCATTTTTGCTCTTCATTTTGTTATGTTATTCTCAGAATATCACGCCAGCTACTGAACTTCCCATTACAACCCCTGCAGAACAGACCAATTTAAACCAGACTTTTCATGCTTGTCCAGGCTGGTTTGATAGTTTAGTGTTGTGCTGGTCTAGCTAGTTGACCAGTCATGCAATTCAACCACAAACCTTGTTGCTAAAGCAGCTGACTCTGGTGATTTTTCCTGTAAATCAGCACCAAAAACACAAAATCTGCTGGTCTTTTCGAGAGCGATGTCATTCCTCTGATTATCTCTCTGAGATGAATTCTAAAAGCCATTCTGCTTCAGGCAAACAGATGTAACATTGAAAAATAGATGTCCTGAGGCCATTAGGATAATGTTTACTTCATAAAGCGATCACTTAAAAGTCTTACTTTGGCAATAAGATAAGTCAGGCTTTGGAGAAGTGGGTTAGTTGTCTCACGAAGGCCCCTGTAGAAGCACAATCTTCATTTACATCAGTGCCAGTGTTCAGCGGCATGCTGGGATGCCCGGACTCTTACGGCCCTGATGATTACACTAATTCAATTTCCTGGAAGGCAGCTATTCATTCAGATGTGCCGCTACATTTGGGAAAGCCGAGATGAACGGAAAATGTGCAGAATAATAAGAGATCCTTTCATAAATTTCTCAAAGTCGGCGATGAAAATGACCTCCGAGGTCCTGGGAGAGAGACGCCGCAGAATGCCTGATTCTGAAAACAGAAAGGTTCTTCAAACGGACGGCCGTGTCCTTCGGGAGGACTTTCTGAGCGAGAACTCGACTAACCTCTCGCATCGAGAGCTGAGCAAAACACGCCGAGGTCAAACGCTCATAATCTTTAAAGCAGCAGTCAGAGTCGATGAATATTTCAAATGACTGGCATAAATATGCCTCACTTTGAAAATGCAAGTTCAACTTAAAGATATAGTTCTCTGAAAAATGAAAATAATGTCATAATTTACTCAGCATAAAATACTGAACGATTATCATCTTTAATGAAAACTATTCATTCAACTAACAATACAGTTAACTAATAAAATAAAAACAAAATCAAAACGAAAATGAAGCTATAAATATACACTAAAAGTAAAACATGAACAAAATAAATTAAATAATATTATTAAATTACATATTTTAATTATAATAAATTATACATTTATTAATTGTATATATAAATTATAATAAACTATATTACATAATTATATTAAATTAAATTAAACATTAAATATGACCAAAAACAACCAACCAAACAAAAAATATTATAACATTAAATGACATAAATTAAACACAAATAAACTATAATATACAATAAAATGTTAAAAAATATATTATATTATTAATATATTTATTATATTATTAATTAAAATATATAATATTTTAAAAGAATAATAATAATTATTATTATTATATAGAGAGTTAAATTACATTACATAAGACTATATGCACTAAATTATAAACAAAAATAATAATAAATGTTAATTAGATAATATAACTATATAAATTGTATATAAAGGCATATGTTTAGTAAATTAAATTACATGATTTTATAATGTGTATGACTTTCTTTTGTCTTTTCCACACCATGAAAGTGAACAGGATGACCATAGCTTGCATATCTCTTTTTCTGTTGCCAATATTCAAACTAAGATGTGTAACAACTGACTTACTATTTTTATTACACATTCTTTGTGCTTTTTTGTGTTTTTCACAGCTTGACAGTGTCTATCCCCGCTCACTGTACAGAGAAGAACAGCTGCTTTTTATCTCCTTTGTGTTCCCCTCATGAAAGAATGTCACGATGACTTGAAATGAGGATAATAAACAGAGAATTTCATTTTCGGGTGAAGCAGAATACCAACATCATTTTACCGTCATCATATCTTGTTTCCAAATCAAAACAGCCACCTATTTCAGACCGATTCAACTCTATCTGGATGTGATTCGCAAAGCTCAACAACGCTTCAACACACGTCCTGGCAGTACAGCTTACCTTTGGAAACCAATAACCAATTTTCATAAAGGGTTTAATCTCTCATTCGACAAAACCTGGCCGAAAGGAAAACACAACATCCTGTTCTTGCACTTTCCCATAAGCTGCTTTATCTTTCTCCACAAGAAGCTGAAGGAAAGGGATTTCTCACATTCTCTCACATTGGCAGAATGCAAATGCTGCTCTTCTCATGAATATGTATGACGGCACCAACGAGACCTCGTTTGAATAAATTCTTTCTTTTAACCTGACGGACAAACAGGCCGTCTGAATACGACACGTCCTCTCATGCCGCTCACCCTCTTGATCACGCGTCAGGAGTCCTTCAGCGATGCACTTCAGCTCCAATGGATCAAGAATACGTATGTGTACTACAGCGCGAATTAAAGACATGCTTCCTTTCAAGTGTGCGCTTAAATCACTTCAGAATCTCAGTCAGTTCTTTAGAATCTCAAACTAGACAGTTCCCTGTTTTCTACACTCATTACAAGAAAAGAACTAAGAATTGCATAGCAACATCCTAGCAACCACTCACAGCATCCTAGCAACACCTTAGCAACCGCATAGCAACCATTATTAAATTAATTGAAAATGTAACAAACAAAAAATAATAAATTAAAAAATTAATAAATAAATGAAATAGTACATTTAATACATTCTAACATTATATTTATTACCTGTTTTCGAAAAAAGTATCAAGAAATTACAACACCCTATCAACCATTTAGTATACCCTAGCAACACCCTAGCTACCTCTTAGCAAACACACAGAACACCCTTGCAAATACATAGCAACACCCTAGTAACCATAAAGTACACCCATTTTACTGCTTAGCAACGCCCTAGTAACCACAAAGAATAGCAGTTGGATAGCAACAACCTAGCAACATCCTAGCAAGCACCAACCACCTCAAACAGCATAGCAACAACCTAGCAACCACACAGAAAACCCTAGCAACATCACATCAACACCCAAGCAACCACCAAGAACACCCTATTAGCTGCCTAGCAACCTCCCTAGCAACAACTAGCAAAAATAAACCCTATTGTTAGGATTAAGATTTGTTTAGCAAAATAACCATTTTCATGACAATTTTTACATTTATATTGTCAGTATTTCTTTTTATTAACTAATACATATGAATTATACATTTATATCTAATCTAAACTGTCATGACCATTTCTATAACAATATCACGCACCCTTAGTATTCACAAAGCCATGTTCGGGTAACTCTGGCCTACTATAGAAGATGTATTAAAATTAAAAAGTGCATAGGAAACATATGCATACAGTACTCAAAGCAAGCACATGGATTGATATCGTCCATAAAAACTTTTTTTTCCAAATATTAAATAAAAGCGTTCCTTTTTGTCTGGAAAATTATAATTTTGGCACGAAAACCTAATTTATTTATGACATTCGCCCAAAACTCAGTGTAACCTCTTCCTCTTTAGCAAGCTGAGAGCGAGTGCATATGATCCAGTGGCTTTGGCATCAAAAATGTGGACTGGCCCTGAAAAAGCAGAGTGAACCCGAGCCTGCCAAAACCGCAATCACTAACACCGGCTCTCTGCAGACTACAGATGCATGCAGAGCTCAACCCTGTCCGTCGCACACATCCAGCTCTGCCAGCTTTTTAGCAAGATCGGAGATTAAATTTTAATCAGTGACATTTGGAATTGATGACATCATGAATGGAATTCTTACACACACACTTTATAAATCTGAAATGTCAGCAGGTCAGAATGTGACTTTATGTGCTTGTTTATTTGAGACTGTCCATCTGAAAAACACACATCGGGGAGACGGATGGGATGCTCTGTCATGGACAAGACTGCCAGTGAGTGACAGCGCTAAGGGTGTCTGCTGGGAAAACTTATATCAGCAGAGTCAAAGTTCATATCTGGAGCTTTAATGCACAAAAACAAACAGTTTTTAACCATTATTTTTGTCTTATTACCAGTAAAATAGCCTTAAATGTGCTTGTACTTGATGTTAAGACTTGTTTTCAGGAATATATAGTGAGTTAAGTTCATTTAGCTCACCCCAGTTGGAGATATATGCCTTATTTATCTTACCTTCAATGATTCACCCCAGAACACCCTAACAACTGCATAGCAACACCCTAGCAACCACCAAGAACACCCTATGAACTGGCAAGCAACCTCTAGAAACCAGCCAAAATAACATAGCAACCACATAGCAAAACCCTCCCAGAACACCCTAGAAACCATGAGAACATCCAATTAACTGCCTAGCAACCTTCTAGCAACCAGCCAAAACACACTTTCAACCACATAGCAACACCCTAGCAACCATCAGGAGCACCCTATAAACTGCCAAGCAACCTTATCACAACCAGCCAAAATAACATAGCAACCACATAGCAATGGCCTCCCAGAACACCATAGCAACCACAAGAACACCCCATTAACTACTTAGCAACCTTCTAGCGACCACCCAGAACACTCTAGCATCTTCCAACCACTCAGAACACCCTAACAACCACATGGCAACATCACAGCAACCACCAAGAACACCCTATGAACTGGCAAGCAACCCTCTAGCAACCAGCCAAAATAACTTAGCAACCACATAACAATGCCCTCCCAGAACACCAGAGCAACCTCAAGAACACTCGATTAACTGCTTAGCAGCCACCCAGAACACTCTAGCAACCTCCAACCACTCAGAACACCCTAACAGCCAAATAGCAAGACCCTAGCAACCACCAAGAACACCCAATTAACTGTCAAGTTACCATAGCAACCATCCAGAACAACCAAAAACACTAAGTACACTGTATTAACTGTCTAGCAACCACCCAGAACACACCATCAACCACATAGCAACACCCTAGCAACCACCAGGAACACCCTATGAACTGGCAAGCAACCTTTTAGCAACCAGCCAAAATAACATAGCAACACCATCCCAGAACACCCTAGAAACCTCATAGCAACCATCCAGAACACCCTAGCAACCACCCAAACACCCTAGGAACACCCTAGGAACACCTGCCATAATACTCTAGTTACCTCATAGCAACACCCTAGCAACCACCAGGCAGCCGTGGCCTAATGGATAGGGGCAGCCGTGGCCTAATGGATAGAGAGTTGGACTTGTAACCCGAAGGTCGTCGGTTCGAGGCTCAGGTCTGGCAGGGATTGTAGGTGGGGGGAGTGAATAACCAGCACTCTCTCCACTCTCAATACCACGACTGAGGTGAGACCCTTGAGCAAGGCACCAAACCCCCAACTACTCCCCGGGCGCCGCACTGCTCTGGGTGTATGCACACTACTGTGCATACACAGAATACTGTGTGCATACACTGCATGCACTTGGATGGTTTAAATGCAGAGGACAAATTCCAAGTATGGGTCATGATACTTGGCCACACACACCACTTCCCTTCCCCAAGAACACCCTATTAACCTCCAAACACCCAGAACACTTTAGCAACCACCCAGAACCCCCTAGCAACTGCATACTGTAGAACCACGCAACCACTAAAATCTCCCTATTAACTGCCTAGCAACCTTCTTGCAGCCACCCAGAACACACTAACAACCCCCAACCATTCAGAACACTCAAGTAACCTCCCAGCAACCACCCAGAACACCCTAGGAACCGCACACTACAACAACACAATAGCAACCACCAAAAACACTCTATTAACTGCATTCATTTAGCAGTGTCCATTTTTCTATTTCTTTAGTGTCTGCGCATATAATCAACCCTATTTAATTCCCTTCCTATTCTAGCTACTTATTATAGTCTGTTATTAAGTAGCAAACTATCCCGCCTTAAACAGACGCCCTCTCAGTTCTCCATCTCTGTTTGACACTAATGTGCTAAATGAATATCATTTAATGTGGCTGTAATCACCTCCATCAATTTGATTGCAGACTCTAATAGTGGTTCTGGTCAGTGACTCATATGTGCTCTTTTATTTACTCCTCTCTCATATTTCTGCAGTATATGACCGTATCTGACACGCTGCTCTGTAATGGGATACAGAATGATGCTGTTAGATGCCCCTGTGACCTGTGTACCAAATTTTCTTTCAAATTTTTAATGGGTCATTCCTGTTATGCAGAACCTCTTGAACTCTGAATGAATATGTTGGTGCTGTAATTTAAGCAAGCTTTTTTTTCTGTAAAAAAGACTTTTCATAAATCCGCTAGTCAAGCTCAGGCTCTACTTAAAGGACAATGGAACTGACAATTAAATTACATTTTTGATTGATTGATTGATTGATTGATTGATTGGTTGGTTGATGTAATAAAAAAACATTCATTCAATTCACTTAATTTGTGATAGTGTATGTGTATATTATATATGTGTGTGTGTGTGTGTGTGTGTGTGTGTGTGTGTGAGAGAGAGAGAGAGAGAGAGAGAGAGAGAGAGAGAGAGAGAGAGAGAGAGACACACTGTG